>ML437486.1:0-20394 GCA_005239525.1 Nicotiana knightiana
ACTAAGTATGCATTAACTACCTTAACTAACTTTAGGAAGGGAGGTTATACCTAACTTAACTAACTAACTAATACTTAACTATAATTACTTTCTTTCTCATTTAATTGCTATCTTTCTCATTTAATTGCTATCTTTCTCTACACTATCCAGAAAGTAAAAGAGAGAGCATTCATCAAGTTATTTTTATATGTAACTTAACGAACTACTCATTTTGATTATTAAAGTTTTAAACCATATTTTCATTTTGATGAATAAAAGAATTTTGCTCTATTCTTGTCAATCATTTGAGTACTGAACCCACTGTATTACAAAGTACAACTAATGGTTCNGACCAAGTCTGGCTTCATATCTATCCTGGGATCTAGACTAAAAGTGGTTGGCCAATTGCGCCCATACACTCATGGACGGAAATCGAAGAATATAAACATCTGGTAACCTGTTACGGTAAGAATTTAAAGTATTACTATATTGATTTGCCTTCTCTTCACATATAAAAAGGAAATACCGTGAGCTTACATCATGCATTGAATGGCTGGTTTTACCATATTGAAAGTTCAATTGCAATTGTACAGTCAAGACAAAGATAGGCACTTGTTACTGTTGTAGGCATGTATTGATGACTTTTCTCTTTCTTTTTTTTACTAAAACCATGACTCGTCTTGAAGCGTACGCTTGAAGTTATTTTCATTTATATTACAAGTTTAATTCTAAGTGAATGCAATGCTTCACAAAACTGGAAACTAAAGAATTTAAGTGCATTGTGACTTTGTAATTCGTGAATGCATAATACAACACAAAGGTTACAAATATGTTAGATTTTTGTACTAGTCTGCAGTTTTTGCATGTAATGAACTTGAAACTTTTTTATTTCTGAAAAGAACGACTCCGGTGTCAAGTCCAAATGTAAATAAAATTCATCATGTTTTAGCCTATGCATGTCACGACCCAAAATCCCGAAGGTTGTGATGNTGGATACTTTTTTTATTTCTGAAAAGAACGACTCCGGTGTCAAGTCCAAATGTAAATAAAATTCATCATGTTTTAGCCTATGCATGTCACGACCCAAAATCTCGAAGGTTGTGATGGCGCCGGACATCAATGTCAGGCAAGCCCAGTCATTAATCAATTGAAATAATTTCCCGGTTTTAATATTTATGAAAGCATTTCCTTTCAATTTATTACATAATAACCAATTAAAATCTGTCAATTTGGAAAATGAGTTGAATAATATACTTTAACAATTATGAACTAACACATATCCCAGAACCCGGTGTCACAAGTACATGAGCAATTTTTAAGAATTTATACAATCATTACAAAGCCTGTCTGAAATACGACTGGACAAGAAAATTAAAAATGAATAAATACAGTATGAAGGAGAATCTGTCAGCTGCGGATCGCCTCCGGATGGTGCAGCTCGCCTCCGGATGATGCAGCTCGCCTAAGTCTCCGAATCCTCCACATTAGCTCTTAAAGTACCTGTGCAATAGGATGCACATCAAGTGTAGTATGAGTACAAAAATAACGTGTACTCAATAAGTCGCCCGCCTAACCTCAGAGAGGTAGTGACGAGAGGTCAATTTAGACACTTACTAAATGTCCATTTAAATATTTAAGAGTGACACTAAGCATGGTTTTTATCATAGGCAGTTTATAAAACATGATTTAAACATCCTTCAATTTCATTCACATATAACACTTTATATCTTCGTCATATTCACGATTAATCAGCATGGTGATTTGATCAAATAATAATAAATCAATGGAAGGAACAACTTCTTCCAAAAGTCTTTTTAGTAACTTTAAATCTTTGTCATTTCAATTGACAATTTAACATTTTAGGCCAGTAATCAGGCAAACTCATAGCAACCATACAGTAAATAGCATGAGCAAGAAATGCCGAGGGTCGTTCGGCCCAAACCAACATAAACATAAATTGTGCACTGCCGAGGGTCGAACGGCTCGAACCATAGATGCATCTATTTTCCCCGCTCGCGAATCAATCATGCGACGCGATTAAAAATAATAAGGCCAACCTGCTCGCGAATCATACATGTGGCTCAAGTGCTCATAAGAATATATACACAAATAAAGGGTCTTCCTGCTCGCGAATCACTCATGCGACTCAGGCACCCAAAGTTACACATATCCACATAATAAATTCGTATTTTTATCAAGAAAACCGTTTCTCTCAGGAAAATGGTAAAGTCTTTATTAAAAGAAACATTAAATATAGGTTTGAAATCTTTGTTTTTGAAACTCATTTGTCCAGTTTAGTAATACTCCATGACACAACCCAGTCCAGGTACACATACATTCACAGCGGAAATAATTCTCTTTTTAGAAGGTTAACACTATGAGCTCTAGTTTTCTTTTAAACACCCAATTACGTTTCGGTCATATCAGCAATTTAATAACACATGCAGGGTTACAAGTAAACACATGAAGCATGCTAGTGGGTCCTAGGCTACTCGGACATGACATAATTGTAGCTACGCACGGACTCCTGTCACCTCGTATGGACGTAGCCCCCGAAGATAATAGCATGCACTGAATTAATTCACCTAGGGGGACGATTCCCCCTCACAAAGTTGGAAAGGAGACTTACCTTGTTCCGAAATTCCTTAACCGGCTTCCAAGCCCTTCCGATGACCCCAAACGTCGCACAACGCTCCAAAACTATCCAAACGACGAAAAGCCAATGAAAATATACTCTAATATTTGCAGCAATTCCAAATTATATACTTTTCAAGCTCCGCTCAGTGAAATTACTAAAATGACATCGGGCTCACGTGCCCGGAAATCCGAAATTTCTCGAAGATATACCCTACCCATAGAGTTACTAACTCAAATATACAATTTACTCTAATATGCATGCTCAATTCGTAGCTAAAATCCGAATTCCCATAAATTCTAGGTTTCCTCAATATTTCCCAAATTGTCCTCAATTTGTACTACCAAATCTATGTAATAATCTTGCATTAAATTTAAAAACGGGAGGAATTTACTTACCTCTTGATGCTTGGTGAAATCTCCTTTGAAAGCTCTCCAAAATCGCCTATCTCATGAAGAAAAATGAAGACAATGATCCAAATTCTCGCTTAAAATCAATCTGCCCAGGCCGATTTTCCGCACCTGTGGCTTCGCAGGTGCGGAATATCCATCGCACCTGCGTTTCCTAGCCAAGCGAAGCCCAAACTCGCACCTGCGACTCTCAAGCCGCACATGCGGCTCCGCAACTGTGGTCCAAGCCTCGCAGGTGCAGTTGCACCAGATGACAGCAGTTCAGCCCTTCTTCCAACCTCAAACTTTGATCCGTTAACCACCCGGAATTCACCGGAGGCCCCCGGGATCCCGTCCAATTATACCAACCTGTTCCAACACATGACACGAACTTTCTCGAGCCCTCAAATCACATCAAGCAACGCCGAAACCACGAAGCGCACTCAAATCCAATTCCTTAAGAACTTAAAATTTCAAACTTCTGCATTCGATGCGGAAACCTATCAAATCACGTCCGATTGACCTCAAATTTTGCACACAAGTCATACTTAACATTATAGAGCTGCTCCAACTTTCGGAAATGTATTCCGACCTCTATATCAAAATCTCCACTTCCGGTCGGATTTCCCAAAACCTTCAAATTCCTATCTTTAGCCAAAAGACTCCAAAATGACCTATGGACATCCAAATTCACTTCCGATCGCGCTCCCACTTCCAGAATCACCATATAGAGCGATTCCCAGACTCAGAATCCCAAACGGACCTCAACCTCATTGATATACACTTCAACCCCAAATTCATGAAATCCTTCTAAAATGCTAACTTCCACAATATATGCTGAAACGCTCCCGGGTTATCCAAAACCCGGTACGGACATACACCTAAGTCCAAAATCATCATACAAACCTGGTGGAACCATCAAATCATGATTCAGAGATCGTTTACTCAAAATTTCAATCTTAGTTGATTTCTCCAACTTAAGGCTTCAGAAATGAGAATTTTCTTTCCAAATAAATCCTAAACATCCTAGAACTCAATTCCGACCACGTCCACGGGTCATAATACCTGAAACGGAGTTGCTCACGACTTCAAACCGTTGAACGACGGGCTAGAGCTCAAAAGGACCGATCGGGTGTTACATTCTCCCCCACTTAAACCGATGTTCACGTGCTGAGAACTGCTCTGGAGTTACCTGAGCACCTGCCCGTGCTACCACAACCCAGTCGAGCACAATAGCTTGATCAAATCTGGATATTTCCTCTTTATCCATATAATAAGCTCAAAATTCATTCAAACACCTGAAATTCCTCTAGCCAGGCTTAGTTTCAATATGTATAAGCGCTGCACCAGCTAGCACATGATATACTAGATCATAACTACATATTCTTGCCGAATCGGCACCATGCACCGCATAACCCATCGCCTGACTACAGCGACGCTACCGGAACCTTATTAGCCAAGGCCCACGAATTTGATGCTCTTGATGCATCTCATACCATTTATACAGACATCCTGCTATAATGCTGGAGATACTACTACAACAGAGGGAATGCACAGAAATTCACACTCAACTGCAGAGATAGCAAGTCCTTGAATACCTCATCTCGACTAGAACCATCACTTCATTATGAACCCGAATAATGGTATTTGTCCTTTAATATACATTTCACATAACCTCCTCGCACTGATCCCTGATCTGATAATCTCGTCTCACCCCGTATGAACTGCTCAGACAACAAATCACCCCAATATGACCAAGAGCTTCACATGATACCAGATCGAGCCAATAGGCCATAACTCGAACATGATAATAAGAAATGACTCAGGACGGAACTATTCAGCTCACGCAACTAATATGAATTCTTACCAGAAAATAGAAAATAAAACACAAGAAAATAAATACATCTCAACCCTTGTCATCATCACGTTGTTGCGGCGTGCAACCCGTATCCCAAATAACATCACCGTGGCAGCGTGCCACCCGATCCCAAATAACATCAGCGTGGCAGCGTGCCACCCTATCCCAAATAACATCACCGTGGCGGCGTGCCACCCGATCCCAAATAACATCTCCGTGGCGGCGTGCCACCCGATCCAAAATAACATCACCATGGCGGCGTGCCACCCGATCCAAAATAACATCACTGTGGCGGCGTGCCACCCGATCCAAATAACGTAAAACTCACATAAGTAAATATAGATACAGAGCTGATTTTCTCACTATTACAATTTACTGAATATCAATCATAAGCACGCTAAGTGCATAATACCACCCGGAGGAGACTGATAAAGCCGTAGGCTACATAACTCAAGCACAACTGAGTTTATCCTTCGAGTTTAGGATTAGTTGTTGTATTTTCAAGTAACAAATTAAGGTTAATATGATCAATTATATTGTTAATTAACGCTAAAAGATGGATTTATGTATGAAAACAGTCAAAAAATCACTTAAAGTGGACCGGAGGGACTAATATAGAAATTTGACTAAGTGATCTGCTATAATTAGTTAATGTGAAAATTATTAACAAGGTTAGTACTCCCCGGTTCATTTTAATTAATTTTTGATTTTTTCACACATATTAACGAATCCACTTTTTATAATTACATAACAATAAAATTGATCATAATAACTTTCATTTATTCATTGAAAATATGACAAATATTCATAAACTCTTTACTCCTGGAGCATCTTTGAAACAAAAAAGTTAATTCCTTCTTGATATAAAAAATTCAAATATTATAGATCATAAAAAAAAGATTAAAAAATTAATTAAAGTCAATCGAAGGAAGTATATAATTGATTAATTAAATCCAATAAATAAAGGGACAATGTAAGAGTATTCCACTAAAATATATTCATTTCCAAGAAATATGCAAGAAAGTTTCAAGAGGTTATCAAACTGAAAAAGACAAGGTAATGGGAAAGAGCAATTAGCAATCATGTTTTTACGCCCTATAGCTAAGGACGACTCTACTTTCGATGCAGAATAAAACTTACGTGTAAAATTCAATAATAGTGCAATAAATAATAAATATGAGCACATATATAACTTTAGAAATAAAATGTGTTTAATACTTAGAACCATAAAATTTAAATCGTGAATCCGCATCTGCCTATAGTTCACGAGTTCGAGTCGAGGAAACAACAACTAATGCTTGTATTAGGTTAGGCTGTCTGCATCATACCCCTTAGGGCATGACCCTTTCCTGAACTCTGCCTTGTCACGACCCCAGTTCGCCCTCCGTAAATATGTCGTGACGGCACCTAGTCCCTATAACTAGGTAAGCCTAAAAATGCGGAAGATAAACCATAATTTGCGGATGAAAGTAAGTAAAACTAAACTAGTAAAATAAACAACATTTAAGGTGCCGCTCAGCACATAAAATAACAGCTCTCGAAGCTAACACAATTCCCAAAACCCAGAATCTCACAAATCACAAGCTAAGGGATACATAAGAGGCTCTAACTCAAGAATGTCTAAACAAAGAAAAAATACTGAAAGGCTATACTTGTTACAGAAGATAGAAAGTTACTCTTCGGTCTGTGGACTTAGCAGATATACCTCGAAGTCTCTATAGAAAAGCCTACTTCCAAGGCTGACAGAACTGACTGGGAGTACTTGTATCTGCACAACAAAAATGTGCAGAAGAGTAGCATGAGCACACCACGGCGGTTCCCAGTAAGTATCAAGACTAACCTCGGTGGAGTAGTGACAAGGGGCAGTCGAGACACCTACCAGTCAAATAAACAGTATAATCATAAGTACAACGAAAATGATATATAAATATGTAAATACTGCACGAAGATATAATTAATGCTACAATTCACTATAAGGGAGAAAGAACAGCAAGCAACAACGAGAACATAATAAATGACGATAAGTAATGACGGAAAAATCACATTCTAAATCCTAAGGTCACAACACAGTAAGGGGAAAACAAAACAATAACTCATAACCTACGATGATGTTCGCATAAGGTCTTATTCAACTCTTTCCACAATCTTACCAAATCTCGGACACCACAACTCACGAAAACCCCATCATCTGAAATCTAACACTTGGCATCCTGTGCCCCATCAGTCTCACAGTCATGCTGACAACTAACTTGCTAACTAGGTTCAATCTCACATATATAATGGATAAACGAGGGCATACCTCCACCCTTAGCAAAATCAGGAGGAATTCACCTATAATAGGAGTGGTCACTACGTGTATGCTTGTGCATGTGTTTTAACAAGAATTCTACCAACTAGTAATATAAAAAGGAGAATTAACCGCACGTACGATGTTCCCTCACAACTCCCAAGTGATAAGGCTCATACAGGTAAGCAACCCACAATCACAATATTAAACAACATAGGAATGCCTCCACAGACCGTCACAATTCTTTAAAACCAACCCCTGACATAGCCCATCTTATTTCGCCACGTGTGCAAATAACAATATAATAAGTGCCGCCTTATTCCTCCACACGTGCATCATAATGTTCCCACCTTATTCCGACACATGCGCAACCCACATATAAGCATATAAACATATCCTGCCTTATTACGCCGCATGTGCAATACATCAATACCAACAATAGCACGAGAAAGACCTCGTGCAAATCCTCAGGAACAACCACACGACAGAGACCTCATGCATCACAATATCAACAACCGCACGACAGAACCTCGTGTATCACAATATTATCAACCGCACGGCAGAAACCTCGTGCATCACAATAACAAGTACAACACAACAAATGACAATGTTTACAAGAACAACACAAGGAAATCAACTCAGGTTCCTCCGTTCACCAGGAGACGGTACAACTAGCTCACAAGGAATAACCATAATAGAGGATACTAAGCGTAATAAGAACAACGCAACAAGGGAGAATAATATGAAATAACGATTCCATAATACGTAGTTCAACAACAAGGAAGTTAACATGAATCAAATAATTTCAAATAAGGAATTATCAACTAAACATAGGATATCTAACTTCTTTTACAGTTGGGTAAGTTACGAAGAATATACAATGATTTCAATTAAGGATAAGCAGAGGAAAGATAATCGTAAGCCCCATTAAGACCAATTAATTACATGAGAGATACTAATGATTTCCAAATAGAGACAAGCAATTACGAAAGATAACGCGGCTATGGAAGTGTAGGGATTTTCAATTAAACAAATCAAGAGTCAATTAAGCACCAAGAATAAATCAAAAAGGGCAAATAATTTCCAAGTAAACACATGTAGATGTGAAACTAACAACAGGGAACTCAATCATATGAAAAACATCTTCATAGTTAGTAGTTACCAGGAGCTAAGAACCTAATAAGGGCAAATTTTCCACAAATAAACCTGAGCACGCACTCGTCACCTACCTTACAAGGAATACAATCAATANGTTAAACAAAGCAAGAGTCAATTAGGCACTAAGAATAAATCAAAAAGGGCAAATAATTTCCAACTAAACACATGTAGAGGTGAAACTAATAACAGGGAACTCAATCATATCAAAAACAACTTCATACTTAGTAGTTACCAGGAGCTAAGAACCTAAGAAGGGCAAATTTTCTACAAATAAATCTGAGCATGCACTCGTCACCTAACTTACAAGGAATACAATCAATAGAGAAGACTCAAATCCTAAGAGGAAGTCCCCCACATAAGGTTCAGCAAGATATTTACCTCGAACCGAAACTGATTCCATGATTTAACATGTCAAGAAACTGATTCTATGATTTAATTCAAAGTTAAGAGGCGAAATTAGGTAAAACTACCAAAACGCCCTTCAGGACAACATCTCGGAATCTGGTGAAATTAACGTTTTAAGAAACCTCATACTCTCACGATTCTAATCTTATAAAAATATCTCAAAACGGATGTCAAAAACCCAATTAAAAATCAAAAATTTGCTCTATGAAGTTTTACCCATTTTTCATTAAAAATTCCGAAATTAAGGAAGAATTAGTGATTAGATTAATGGGTTTTAAGCATAAGGGAGTAGAGAATCGTTACCCAGTAGTTGCCCTCGAAAAACCTTCGAAATTTCTCCCAAATCCGAGCCCCAAAGCTTGTGTTTTGATAAAAATGGCTAACCCTCGGTTTTGAAGTGTTTATAACTGCCCAGGCATTTAATGCATCGCAAACGCGGAAGTAGGCTCACGTTCGCGAAGAAGAAAAAGTGAAGGCTGGAAAGTTTCCCTTTGCGAACGCGAGGTGCATCACGCGAACGCTAAGGTCTAGGCTGATGAAGCCACGCGAACGCGACGTCTTGAACGCGAACGCGATGAAGAAAAATGGCGAGGTCCAGAAATTACCCTACGGGAATGCGTGAGAGCTTACGCGAACGCGATGGGGAAGTAAGCTGGGCTTCACGAATGCGGGAGGTATCATCGAACGCGAAGAGGAAAATTCCAGGTGGTCTTCAACAAGGCATCGGGATCGCGAAGAAGGATATCAGAAGCAGCAACTTCAGCAGTTCAAAATGGAAGAAAAAGATCCGTAGCCCATCCCGAAACACACCCGAGGCTCCCGGGACCCCGTCTAATCACACACGCAAGTCACATAACCTAATATGGACTCGCTCGAAGTTTTAAATCACATAAAACAACATCGAAACAACGAATTAAACCAAAAATTCACGCTTATGAACTTCTAATTCTTCAAATATCGAATCTCATGCTGAAACCTATCAATTCAACTCAGAATGATGGCAAATTTTGCAGACAAGTCCAAAATGATATAATGGAGCTGCTCCAACTCTCGGAATCTCATTTGGACCCCGATATCACAAAAGTCAACAGTGGGTCAAACTTCTTCATTCCCCAAACTTCAACTTTTTCAAATTTTTGCCAAAATGCTTCAATTCACTCTATGGACCTCCAACTTTGAATCCGGATGCGCGCCTAAGTCCAAGATCACCATTCGAAGCTGTTGAGATCATCCACAACCCATTCCAAGGTCATTTACCCAAAAGTCCAATTCTGGTCAACTTTTCACCGTTCAAACATCCAAAACAAGGTTCCTTCTTCCAATTTGACTCTAAGCCATCGGAAATACGAATTCCACCATGCACTCAAGTAGATACTCATATTCTGAAGCTGTTCCAGACCTTATGCCACTGAGCAGAGCTTGATTTCTCAAAATGACCGGTCGGGTCGCTACATGCATGAACGCGTGATGTCTTATGCATGCATCGAACTTCCCTCTTTTAAGCTATGTTTAATTGGATAATTTGCGCATATTCTACTATTCTATTGAGTAATTACTATTTCTCTTTAGCCCCACTAATACTGGTATTAGGTAATTATATTCACCAAAATATAAGCAGATGAAAAAAAGACAGGATGTCTTGTTTGTTCGTTGGCATTTGAACTTTAATTAGTTAGAATTTTCAACTCACTTTATTGATTGTTATGCCATATATGAAAACCTCCCTAAATTGGATGAATTGTCACAACTGTAGTCGCATTCCTTTCTACTAGTATTTGTACGCGCGCGTTGCGCGGAGAATATAACATATAATATTTTATAAGAAAATGTTAAATGAAAAACACAGTATACAAAGAAGCATGCGAATGCTATTATCTTTCAAACGTGTAATGCACTAAATATTCATAAATTGAATTCATGCATAAACACACTTTCCCATTTTAATAAACAGCTATTAAGGAAGAATTAGATTATTGGTTACATGTATTAGCACTGTTCGCCAAAGGCAACAAATAGCTCCTGCTTAAAATTATTTGATGGGAATTAAGACTGTTGGATGAGACCTTTAAGGATTTTAAAGTAGACAAACTGCAAAATAAATTAGGCAATTAGTTAATTAGAAATACCATTATAAAGGTGAAATACAGCTGAATTGCACTAGGTACCCATGCGTGCAATATCAACATTTTTGTTTTGTCTTTGGCTTGTATTCTACATGATGGACATAACTGAAGTCTTATAAAAAATTATATTATTTTATAATTTTCACATATTTATCAGACGATAATTCATGAATAAAAGTTAGGTATGACCTCGTCTTGCTGAAAACTTCAATTAACTGTTATGAAAACTGATAATTCTATTTTACATTACATTAGTATCAGTTATTCAGTGATATATGTTTCTCTCAATTAACTGCAAAAACATACATCATAGAAGAGAATGTTGAGTATTCATGAAGGATGCATTGTCAAGTTAAAGACATCATATAGAGAACTGAAGTGAAGTAGCTAGCTCAACTTCACTATTTTTAAGATTTATGTGAATATCTTCTCTTGCTGAGTTACCCTTGTACTTTTATTTGTGCCTTTTTAATGGAAAGTTGTTGAAGGAGCAAACTCTTGCACAACCTTTTCAGGTAAAAGAATATTTACCAACAAATAGTAATCAGTATAAATTTGTGGATGATAGAAATTAGACTTCTGCATATTCCTGAAGTTCACATATCTGTGATGACCCAAAAGGTCCTCTTGTGTAATTTAGCATAAATTGTGTTTCGAGACCCCGAAAGCCTCCGCTAATCTCACCTCGATGTGCGTGCACATCCTGAGCGCGTAGCCGGGAAGTCTTTATGTGAAATTGTGTTGAACCGTTGAATTTATAATAATTAATAGAACAAAGTTGACTTTGGTCGACATTTTTGGTAAACGGACCCGGACCCGTGATTTGACGGTCCCGGAGGGTCCGTAGGAAAATATGGGATCTGGGCGTATGCCCGAAATCGAATTCCGAGGTCCTAAGTCCGAGAAATGAATTTTTAAAGAAAATTATTTTTTGAAAATAAGACAGAGTTTTGAAAATGAATTTAGATGTGAAATATGTCTTACCGAGCCCGTATTATGGTTCAGATGCCCGGAACAGGTTCAATTTATGTGTTATGTGAGTTATCTGTAAAATGTGAAAAGAAACGAACTTGGTTTGACGTGTTTCGGATCAAAATTGGAGAATTTAGAAGTATATGAAGTTTGAGGAAATTCTATGGATTTTTGAGTTCAATTCACTGTTTTTGATGTTATTTTTATTGTTATAATACTAGGATAAGTTCGTAGGATGATTTTGAGGTGGTGTGTATATTTGGTTTTGAGCCCCGAGGGCTCGGGTGAGTTCCGGGTAGGTGTCGGGGTGCAGAAGAGTTGGAAAATCTGGTGTGTTGTGCTGTTTCTAGTGTCCAATCATTTCTTCTCTGCGATCGCGGTGTGTTGCACGTGATCGCTATGTGTATTTTGGGAAGGTGGTCAATTTGCTCTGCGCGATTGCAAAGAGCTGAGTGCAACGCGGAGCCTCAGGGTTTAGCTCTACGCGATCGTAATCCCATGTTCGCGATCGCGTAAGTCTCTTGTGGGTTTGGGGCTGGGCTGCAATTTGTTCTACGAGAACGCTATCTCTCGTTCGCGATCGCGTGGGTCCGTGTTCTGGTCCTCTGCGATCGAAATCCCTTATTCGCGATCGCGTAAGTATGAAACCAATACTCTCCGTGATCGCGACTCCCTTTCTGCGATCGCGTAGAGTAAATTCGCCCAGTAATTTATAAAGTTCAAAAACAGAATGGTTACGGGATTCTTCTCATTCTTCACCTTTTTCTTCTTCTCCAACCCCCATTGAAGACCTCCAAGCCATTTTCTCCTCCATACCCATTTGGGTAAGTGTTCCTAACACCAATTTCTTCCACTTTCCTTCCCTAATCACTAGAATCTAGGCCTAAAGTCCTAAAATCAATGTAGAAATTAGGAATTTCGGGTAGAGTTAGGGCTATGGGGATTTTGGGTAATTTAACCTCAATTTGGGGTAGAATTTCAAAACAAATTATATATTTGAACTCGTGGGGGTATGGATGATCGGGTTTTGGTCCGAGCCTCGTATTTGGACCGAGCGGGCCCGGGGTCGAATATTGGTATTTATGGAATAATGATGGGAAATGCATATTCAGGCTTTGGGATTGACTTATTGAGTCATTATTGATATTTTTGAGTCGATTATGTCTAGATACTATCGTTTCGGAGTTGGATTCGAGAGGGAAAGCAGTGCTAGAGGCTTGATTGGATTCTTGGGATCGAGGTATGTGTTTTGCCTAACCCTAGCTTGAGGGAATATGTGTTGAATCATATGTGCTACGTGTTATTATCATGTTCAATGTATAGGTGTGGTGACGAGTACCTATACCTTGTCGTCAAGCATGCCCGTGAGTCATATCTTATAGTATATGTGTTTTTCTTCGATATCCACTGTGTTAGGAAGTAGCGTCTATTTTTGGAGATTATCAATTGTTGGAAATACTTGGTTGGGAACACTATTTATTATTTGCTCGGTTGAGGATCATTTTGGTTAAGTTGTACATTCAGTGAGATTGGTTATAGCTGGGTCTCTTGCCGGGACGATGATATTTCTGTTATTGTTCCCTTGCTGGGATGTTGTAACGTATGTTTTGTATTGTGGTTCTTCCTTGTCAAATCGTTGTTCTGATTATTGCTGGATAAGAAAGAGTGTAAAGCACGAAGGGTGATACCGTGCCATGATTCATATTAAAAATACAAAGGTTAATGTCGTGCCGATATAGTGAGGTAAAAGCACGAAGGGTGATGTCGTGCCATCATTTATATTAAAAGCACGAAGGTTAATGCCGTGCCGATATTGTGAGGTAAAAGCACGAAGGGTGATGTCGTGCCATCATTTATATTAAAAGCACGAAGGTTAATGCCGTGCCGATATTGTGAGGTAAAAGCACGAAGGGTGATGCTGTGCACTTGTATTAGTGAGAATGAGAGTAAATCACGAAGGGTGATGCCGTGCACTTATTTTGGTGGGTATGAGAGTAAAGCACGAAGGGTGATACCGTGCACTTGTCTTGGTGAGAATGAGAGTAAAGCACGAAGGGTGATGACGTGCACTTGTTTATTCCCTGTTGCTATTCTGATACTAGACGGTTGCCATGTTCTGTTACTCGATAAGTGTTTTTTCTCTTTTGTACCCTGGCATGTTCTTCCCGTATTTGTACTTAACTGTTTACTTCCTGTCGTTATTTCTATTATATATTATTGAATTGCACAGGTGTTTATTATTTGTCGTGTCCTAGCCTCGTCACTACTTCGCTGATGTTAGGCTCGGCACTTACCCAATACATGAGGTCGGTTGTACAGATGCTACACCTGCACTTCTTTATGTTGTGCTGATTACGGTACATGACCCGGTGGACAGTGCTCGAGGGAGTGTCCTTCAGTCCACAGGCGACACTGAGGTAGTCATGCAGGCGTCCGCAGGCCTTAGCGTCACCTCCTATCTCATTCCTCTTTATTTATGTCTTCTCTTGTATTTTTGAGACAGTTGCATTATTTTTTTTTGTTCAGACTTTGGTTTTAGAAAAAAATCTTAGACTGTTCGTATTTTGTGACACTAGTCTTGCGGGTATGTTTAAGGAAATTTTGTGCGAAGTATTTATTTAAGATGTTGAATTTCTTACCTTCTGCTTTCTCTTATATATTTTTTCTTATATGTCACTTATAAAAATGTTAAACAACAAAGGGATAAACTGGAATTACTAGTAACGTTAGCTTGTCTAGCGAGTTCAATGTTAGACGCCATCACGACTTGAAAGTGGGATTTCGGGTCGTGACAAGTTGGTATCAGAACACTAGGTTGCCTAGGTCTCACAATTCACGGACAAACTTGTAGAGTCTGAGGGATCGGTACAGAGACGTCTGCACTTATCCCCCACAGGCTACAAGGTTAGGAATAGGCTGACCAAGTTAGCGCACTTCATTCCAGTATGAGTATTGTATTCAGCAGAGAAGTTGGCAAAGATCTATATGAGAGAGATTGTTAGGCTGCATGGTCTGCCCATATCTATTATATCAGACCGAGGTACTCAGTTTACCTCCCATTTCTAGGGAGTATTTCAGCGAGAGTTGGGCACACAGATCGATTTGAGCACAACACTTCATCCTCAGATGGACGGCCAGTCCGAGCATACTATTCAGATTTTGGAGGATATGTTTCGAGCTTGTGTTATTGAATTTGGGGGCTCATGTGACCAGTTTTTGCCTTTAGCTGAGTTCGCCTACAACAACAGCTATCAGTCGAGCATTCAGATGGCTCCGTATGAGGCGTTGTATGGTAGACGGTGTCGGTCTCCAGTCAGATTGTTTGAACCGGGAGAGGCTAGATTGTTGGGTTCTGAGTTAGTCCAGGATGCCTTGGACAAGGTGAAGATCATTCAGGATAGACTTTGTACAGCTCAATCCAGGCAGAAGAGTTATGCGGATCTCAGAGTTCGAGATTTGGCATTTATGATAGGCGACCGGGTATTTCTTCGGGTGTCGCCCATCAAGGGCGTGATAAGATTTGAAAAGAAGGGCAAGTTGAGCCCTAGGTACATTGGTCCATTTGAGGTTCTGGACAAGGTGGGAGAGGTGGCCTACAGACTTGCCTTGCCACCTAGTTTGTCAGTCGTGCAGCTGGTATTCACGTGTGTATGCTCCGGAGGTACATTGCGGACCCATCTCATCTACTTGACTTCAGTGGTGTACAGTTGGACAAGGATTTGTCTTATGAGGAGGAGCCGGTAGCCATATTAGATCGACAGGTGCCACAGTTGAGATCGATGAGTTATCCTTCGGTTCGTCTTCAGTGGAGAGGTCAGCCTATTGAGGCAGCTACTTGGGAGTCCGAGCCCGATATGCAGACCCGTTGTCCCCACCTTTTCCCCGATTCAGGTAACTTTCTATGTCCGTTCGAGGATGAACGGTTGTTTTAGAGGTGGAGATTGTGATGACCCAAAAGGTCATCTTGTGTAATTTAGCAGAAACTGTGTTCCGAGGCCCCGAAAGCCTCCGTTAATCTCAGTTCGATATGCGTGCACAGCCCGAGCGCGTAGCCGGGAAGTCTTTATGTGGAATTGTGTTGAATAGTTGAATTATGATAATTAATGGAACAAAGTTGAATTTGGTAAAAATTTTGGTAAACGGACGCGGACCCGTGATTTGACAGTCTCGGAGGGTCCGTAGGAAAATATGGGATCTGGGCGTATGCCCGGAATCGAATTCGGAGGTCCCAAGTCCGAGAAATAAATTTTTGAAGAAAATTCTTTTCTGAAAATAAGAAAGACTTTTTAAAATGAATTTTGATGTGAAATATGTGTTATGTGAGTTATCTGTAAAATTTGGAAAGAAACGGACTTGGTTTGACGTTTTTCGGATCAAAATTGGAGAATTTAGAAGTTTATGATGTTTGAGGAAGTTCTATGGATTTTTGAGTTTAATTCACTGTTTTGATGTTATTTTGATGGTTATAATACTCGGATAAGTTCGTAGGATGATTTTGAGGTCGTGTGTATATTTGGTTTTGAGCCTCGAGGGCTCGGGTGGGTTCCGGGTAGGTGTCAGGGTGCAAAAGAGTTGGAAAATCTGGTGTGTTGTCGTGTTTCTGGTGTCCAGTCATTCTTTCTTCACGATCGCAGTGTGTTGCACGCGATCGCAATGTGTATTTTTGGAAGGGGGTCAATTTTCTCTACACGATCGCAAATAGCTGAGTGCGAACGCGGAGCCTCAGGGTTTAGCTCTATGCGATTGCAATCCCTTGTTCGTGATCGCGTAAGTCTCTTGCGGGGTTGGGGCTGGGTAGCAAATTGTTCTAAGCGAACGCGATCTCTCGTTTGCAATCACGTGGGTCCGTGTTCTGGTCCTCTGCGATCGAAATCCCTTATTCGCGATCGCGTAAGTATGAAACCTGTACTCTCCGCGATCACGACTCCCTTTCCACGATCGCGTAGAGTAAATTCGCCCAATAATTTATAAAGTTCAAAAACAGAATAGTTACGGGATTCTTCTCATTCTTACTTTTTTCTTCTTCTCCAACCCCCATTGAGGACCTCCAAGCCATTTTCTCCTCCATAGCCATTTGGGTATGTTTTCCTAACACCACTTTCTTCCACTTTCCTTCCCTAATCACTAGAATCTAGGCCTAAAATCCTAAAATCAAAGTAGAAATTAGGGATTTTGGGTAGAGTTAGGGCTTTGGGGATTTTGGGTAATTCAACCTCAATTTGGGGTGGGATTTCAAAACAAATTATATATTTGAACTCGTGAGGGTATGGATGGTCGGGTTTTGGTCCGAGCCTCAAATTTGGACCGAGCGGGCCCGGGGTCGAATTTTGGTATTTTTGGAAGAATGATGGGAAGTGCATATTTAGGCTTTGGGATTGATTTATTGAGTTATTATTGATATTGTTGAGTCGATTATGTCTAGACACTATCGTTTCGGAGTTGGATTCGAGAGGCTTGATTGGATTCTTGGAATCGAGGTAAGTGTTTTTCCTAACCCTAGCTTGAGGGAATAGGTGTTGAATCATATGTGCTACGTGTTATTATCATGTTCAATGTATAGGTGAGGTGACGAGTACCTATACCTTGTCGTCAAGTATGCCCGTGAGTCATATCTTATAGCATATGTGTTTTTCTTCGATATCCATTGTGTTATGAAGTAGCGTCTATTTTTGAAGATTATTCAGTTGTTGGAAATACTTGGTTGGGAACACTATTGATTAGTTGTTAGGTTGAGGATAATTTTTGTTATGTTGTACGTTCAGTGAGATTGGTTATAAATGGGTCCCTTGCCGGGACGGTGATACTTCTGTTATTGTTCCCTTGTCGGGATGTTGTAACTTATGTTTTGTACTGTGGATATTCCTTGTCAAATCGTTGTTCTGATTATTGTTGGGTAAGGAAGAGTGTAAAGCACGAAGAGTTATGTTGTTCCATGATTCATATTAAAAACACGAAGGTTAATGTCGTGCCGATATGGTGAGGTAAAAGCACGAAGGGTGATGTCATGCCATGATGTATATTAAAAGCACGAAGGTTAATGTCATGCCGATATTGTGAGGTAAAAGCATGAAGGGGGTGATGTCATGCACTTGTCTTAGTGAGAATGAGAGTAAAGCAAGAAGGGTGATGGCGTGCACTTGTTTTGGTGAGTATGAGAGTAAAGCACGAAAGGTGATGCCGTGCACTTGTCTTGGTGAGAATGAGAGTAAAGCACGAAGGGTGACGCCGTGCACTTGCTTATTCCCTGTTGTTATTCTGATACTAGACGGTTGCCATGTTCTGTTACTCAATAACTGTTCTTCCCTTTTGTACCCTACCATGTTCTTCCCGTATTTGTACTTAATTGTTTACTTCCTGCCATTATTTCTATCATATATTATGGAATTGCACAGGTGTTTATTATTTGTCGTGTCCTAGCCTCGTCATTACTTCGCCGAGGTTAGGCTCGGCACTTACTCAGTACATGGGGTCGGTTGTACTGATGCTACACCTTCACTTCTTTATGTTATGCAGATTACAGTACCTGACCTGGTGGACAGTGATCGAGGGAGTGTCCTTCAGTCCACAGGCGACACTGAGGTAGTCCTGCAGTCGTCCGCAGGCCTTGGCATCTCCTCCTATCTCATTCCTCTTTATTTCTGTCTTCTCTTGTATTTCCGAGATAGTTGCATGGTTTTTGTTCAGACTTTGTTTTTAGAAAAAAATCTTAGATTGTTCATTAATTGGGGGTATGTTTAAGGAAACATACTTGGGGGTATGTCTAAGGAAATTTTGTGCGAAGTATTTATTTAAGATGTTGAATTTCTTACCTTCCGCTTTCTCTTTTATATTTGTTCTTATATGTCACTTATAAAAATGTTAAACAACAAAGGAATAAATCGGAATTACTTGTAACGTTAGCTTGTCTAGCGAGTTCAATTTTAGACGCCATCACAACCTGAAGGTGGGATTTGAGTCGTGACAATATCAAAATGTAAACAAACTTTTTCAAGGAAGAAAAATTGAAGAAGTTTAGTAGAACCTTCAAGTAATTTGAAAGTAAAGGCGCATAAACAAAATGGACCATATACGCTTGTGAGAACGAAGTTGTGACGAAAATAAACTTGCATTTACAATCAGCATTTTATGGATTATAAGAGCACAAGTTATAAAAAGAGGTCGTAATGGAAGAAATATGAAACACACGCTTAAATCAAATCAAGTGTATCGCCATTATTCGCTGCAAAGAGAAACATCAAAGTCAAATTAAGACAAACATCCTGTAAAGTCCTTAGGATATATGAAATTATAAGAAAAACTCACTTGAATAGTTTTTTGGTATTTAAAAGGATATGTCTCAACCCATAAAGTTCCAACCCGCATCAACGGCCGACTGAAATGATAACAAATATTTTTAGCTTCCTAACAATAACGATTAGTGAAAAGCTTAATTCTTTAGGCACTGAATGAAGGGTGTAATAAGAAAATGCAATTATTTATGTAGATGAGGAATTATTGCCGGTAACTTGGAAAAAACTACACACTAATTTCCTCTACTCGTGGAGTATAAATAGCTTGTATTTTGAGTAGCAACCACCATTTCTTTACATAACCTAACATCATGTAGCAACTTTTGCGCGAAATCCGACTTGGTTGACATATTTCTGAATGTAGAACAAGATTATTAGACGAAATTTGTATAAAAAAACTACAAAATCAATATAAGAAAATATACTAAAAAAACAAATATTCTTATTCTAGTTTTAGGGAACTCTCATGCTATTATTACTTTTGTAGTAAGTTCAATAAGTATAATAACATCTAAGTGTGAGATAAGACATGTTCTAACAAATATTCATCTTTCTTAATTCATTCGTTAAAGTTAGTTGGACCTGTTTACTGAAAGAGTTAGCTAAGTACTGATTTAAGAATTAATTTTACAAAGATGAATGCAGATCAATATTTGCACTAATTTTACTCTTTAAAGAAAATATTGAAATAATAAAATCTGTCCTTTCAAAACCTACTTTGCAAAGGTTGCCGAAATCGTGTTAGACTTTAGGCGCATACAAATTTAGAAGTTTTCTTATATGTGAACTGTCATGACGGAACATGCTATGATAATAAAATAGAAGTGTTCGAACATAATGGTAGATTTAATAGAATTTACTTTCGCAACTGCCTCACCTAATTAATACATTTATGTAATATTTTGGCAATAAAGTTAATCAACAACATCAACAAAAGAAATGAACAACCACGTGAAGTCTAACTTTCAGATATATGAAATTCCTAGTGTATACATGAGCGATGAGTGAGTTATTACCATGAAGGATAGTGTTGCATTATTCCAAAAATTCATTATTAAATATCATAGTAACATGAATTTGCAATATAGTAATATAGTATAACTAAAAAGGATCATTTTAAGCATTACAATTCTAGTATTCGTATCCGCACATTGTATTTTATTCAACATGGCAGATTTGTTTCTATCCATCTCTTCCTGTATGTGAACAATACCTACAAATGCTTCAGGAATCTTCTCAGGAAGTATTTTCCAAGTTGGTTAATCAATGCCAACAACAAAAATAGTAAATTAAAAAAAA
>ML437486.1:20574-34539 GCA_005239525.1 Nicotiana knightiana
GTATCCGCACATTGTATTTTATTCAACATGGCAGATTTGTTTCTATCCATCTCTTCCTGTATGTGAACAATACCTACAAATGTTTCAGGAATCATCTCAGGAAGTATATTCCAAGTTGGTTCATCAATGCCAACAACAAAAATAGTAAATTAAAAAAATATATATAACTATTTAGGCTATTGTGGAATCACCAACAGTAAATTGAACATGTCATAGTACGACCTATTACAGAAGTTTCTTAACCACTCAGAAGAGGAAAAGAAATAGAATCATAAATGATAGAAATTTTGAATTGAGTTAAAAAGAATATCTGAATATATTTACAGAGAATATAAAACCAGATAATTTGTAGTTCCAGAAGTCCCATTTGTAACAACGCAAGTTGATCGTGATTTCAGCATTCCTATAAAGAGATAAATAAATGTTTGTCAGGGTGGACAGAGCCGTAAAAAGTCAAAATGACAGAAATTCATGACTAAGTTCAAAAGAATATATGTATAAATTTACAAAGAATCTGGATTTGAATTGTGTATATAGTGTAGTAGCAGAATTCATCTTTCAAACGGCACAAGCGGATCTTTGTTTCAGTGTGCCTGCAGAGAGAGATAATTTTTTTGTTAGGCCGCGCAAAGTTGTAAAAAGTAGAATACATGAAATTTTAACTGAATTCTAAAGCATATTTGTACAACATACGAAGAATATGGACCTAATTTTTGTATATAATGTAGTTCCAAAATTCCACTTTGTAAAGGCACAAGCGGATCATGATTTTGACGTTCCTATACAGAGATAAAATACTTTCAGTCAGCGCGTGCAAAGCTGTAAAAAGAAAAACGACAGAATTTCATAACTAAGTTTAAAAGAGTATTTGTATAAACTTACAGAGAATCTGGACGTGAATTTTGTATTTATAGTAGCTGCAGAAGTCGCCTTTGCAATTGCACAAGCGGATCGTGGTTTCAACGTGTCTGCAGAGAGATATAATTTTTTTAGTCTGCACGCGCAAAGTTGTGAAAAGCAAAACACTGAAAATTTATAATTGCATTCAAAAGCATATCTGTACAAATGTACGAAGAATCTGCACCTAATTTTTGTAATTATGTACTTCAAGAAGTCCTTTTATTAAGGAGACAAGTAGATCGCATTTTCGACATGACAATCGTGAGATATGAATTTTTTTCCAATACGTGAAAAGCTGTGAAAATCAAAATGGCATAAATTCATAACTGTGTTGAAAAGATTATATGTGTATCTACAAAAAATCTGGACCTAATTATTATATATAAAGTACTTCAAGAAGTTATTATTGTAACGGATCAAGTGGATCACTGTTTCGACATGATAGTGGAGATATATGATTTTCTTAGGCAGCGCTCGCAACCAAACATTAAATACATACATATCGAATTAACCAAATTATACAAAGAAGAAAGCATGCAGATTTCAAACTTAACAAAAGGAGAAGTAAAAACAACTTGCAAGAAAAAAATAGGTAGGCAAAACACGTACTAACTCGTTATAAATCTAACATCCTACTTTAGAAATTTCTTAGTCTTTTATCTGGCTTTAAGAATTAATTCTCGTTAAGTTTCCTCCTTTCTATAGTATTTGGATTAAACTGTGAATGTGTAACTTTAAATTACTTATTTATTAATATTTTGCAGTCAGTCATATCCGTCTTCATCATTATGAAATCATCATAATAACTATATTTTTTTCTTACGAAAAAGAATATTTTCTAATGATATAACTAAGAACCCTCTCGACGTTGTGGCCTTAACAGTCATATTAAGAGTTTAGAAAAAGGAAAAAAGGTTCACAAAATTGACCTTACTGAAGCAGAGTGAAAAATACTTGAATAAACATTACCATCATTGACATAAACATTACTCGCAGAAAATCGTCTTTAAACTTTGTAATTAACAGTGCGACCAATTACAATAGTTTCTTAACCACTCGGAAGAGGAAAGGAAATAGAACCATAAACGATAGAAATTTAGATATGAGTTAAAACGAATATTTGTATATATTCATAAGGAATGTAAAACCTGATATTTTGTAGTTCCAGAAGTCCCCTTTTTAACAGCACAAGTGGATCGTGATTTCGGTATTCCTATAAAGAGATAATTTTTTTTGTTAGAGCTGTAAAAAGCCAGAAATTAATAACTTAGTTCAAAAGAATATGTATAAATTTACAAATAATCTCGATTTGAATTTTGTATATGTTGTTGCAGCATAAGTCATCTTTCCAACGGCAAAAATCGTGGTTTCAGCGTGCCTGCAGAGAGATATAATGATTTTATTCAGGACGCGCAAAGTTGTGAAAACGAAAATACCTGAAATTTTAACTGAAGTCGTCTTTCCAACGGCACAAGCGGTCCTAGTTTAAATGAGTTTGCAGACAAATATATTTTTTTAGTCTGGACGCGCAAAGCTGTGAAAAGGAGAAAACCTGAAATTTACAATTGAATTAAATAGCATTTCTGTACAAATATACGAATAATCTAGACCTAAATTTCATATATTATGTAGTTCCAGAGTAATTTATTTAAGGGCACAATCTGTCACGACCCAATTTCGGAGTCCTGATGGCGCCTGTCGTGGAACCAGGCAAGCCTCCCTTTTTAACTAAGCGAAATTCAAATTCCAGTAAAGATACGATTTTTAAGCGAATTTATTAATAAAACTAAGAATCTGAAGTTAAAAGAATATTTGAAGAACCAAATTTAAAACCTCCAATCCCGGATCCGGTGTCACTTAGTCATGAGCTACTATGATATAAAGCAAAGAAAAAAAAAGGAGGAATGGGCAACATTGTCTCAAAAATAAAGAAAAACAGGTAGAATAAGAAAGAGAAGACGAGGTCGCGATCGCCAGCTGCTACCTTGACAACTCCAATAGAAACGCTAACCGCTACTCAATATCCGCTACCGGGTCCCGGTGTACCCAGATCTGCAGACAAGGTGCAGGGTGTAACGTGAGTAGACCAACTTAGAAGTAACGAACCCAAATTATGGGCTGAGATGTAGTGATGGACAAAACCTCAAACCCTTACAATAAATAATATACAGAATTTAGACATGCTAACAGGTTATCAGGATGAGTAATTATGCCAAGTATGCCAGTATACTCTACATGCCATCATAAAATATATGTATGAAACCAGTGTGGATATGCACATAGTGCTCACAGCTCTTCCACAGAAGTCCACTCAGTACTATATATGGCTCTCAGGTCCAGGGAAGTTCCATACCGAAATATGCATAAACACCGGTGACCGTGGTCACTCCGTAATGAGGAAAAAGGCCAGTTCAGCCCCCACAGAGAAGATCCATCTCCGGAATACAACACGCGGACAATTTCCATATCCAGGGAAAATCCATCCCTCTCAAAACATCAGCTTCGGACAAGATCCATGCCCAGGGAAGATCCATCCCTCACATAACCTCAGCTTCGGACAAGATCCATACCCAGGGAAGATACATCCCTCAAATAACATCAACTTCGGACAAGATCCATACCNACCCAGGGAAGATACATCCCTCATATAACATCATCTTCGGACAAGTTCCATGCCCAGGGAAGATCCATCCCTCGCATAACATCAACTTCGGAGAAGATCCATGCCTAGGGAAGATCCATCCCTCAATATCACTGCGTTTACTAGGGGTGTAATGACTCCGGAGGGCCCCTAGTGGCCCAAGCGCCATATCAATCCAATGAAGGCATGAATTTAAATATCACTGCAATGTGCAATCCATTATCATAACTGTCTCAATAACAGGCTCTCGGCCTCACTCAGTCATTACACTTCAGTCTCACTCACATGGATCACAAATGCCTCCACCAGCCCGAAACAATGATAAATATGCATGTAATTAACAATATTGGGACTGGGATATGAAATGATATGCTATAACAGGACTGAGTATATGACATCAAATAATCACGACATGAGACAGAGATATACGACTACTCGGGTCTCAGCATTTCCAGCGTGAATCCTAGCATTTATACTTAACATGATTTCTAACATTTTAACAATTACCACATTAATAGATGCGCAAATATCAGCATGGAATAATCACTAAGCGGGGCCATGGGATAATCCATGCCACAAATACTCGGTGCACGCCCTCACGCCCATCACTTGGCATGTGCGTCACCTCAACAATACTCATTAATCATTTGGTTTAGGGTTTCGAACCCTCAGAACCAAGTTTGGAAACATTACTTACCTCAAAACCGGCTAAAATACTATTTCGGGGTGCCTTTGCCGCTAAATCCGGCCTCTGAGTGCTCCAAATCTACCAAGTTCAGATTTTTATCATCAAATTATGCTTAAGGTGTGAATTCCAATTGAAAAGTACCAAAGTTAGCTCAAAAATCCGAATTTGGTCAAAACCCGGACCCCAGGCCCGCATCCCGAAACTCAGAAATTTTTATACCAAACTGTTCTTCATCATCTCACAAGTCCGTACATATCTCAAGCCCTTAACCCACCTTTTTCTACTGATTTCCGTACAAAAATTATGTAAAAAGGGTTTAGGTCGCGGAGGGCTTCAATTTATACCTTTTGCCCAGATGTTCCGCACCTGCGGCCCCTAACACACACATGCGGGACCGCACCTGCGGACAAAACAATCGCACCTGCGACTTTTCATTAAACGGCCCAACTCTGCACCTGCGATCGACCTCCCGCACCTGCGCCCTCGCAGGTGCGGTAACTTACTCGCACCTGCGGAAACTTCTTACCCAATCAATCTTCCGCACCTGCGGTGCCACGTTCACTCCTGCGGAACCGCACCTGTGGCTTCTCATCCGCAGGTGCGAAAGCACCAGCACCAGCAACTTCAACAACAACAATTATGCTCCAAACTCCCTGTTAATCACCCGAAACCATCCCGAGCCCCTCGAGACCTCAACCAAATTTACCAACACATCATAAATGATCATTCAAACTTAGTTGCACTCTCAAAACACCAAAACTAACATAGAAACACCAAAAATCACATCAGATTCAAGTCTAAGAACTTTAAATT
The DNA here is from genome assembly GCA_005239525.1 of Nicotiana knightiana. Lineage (NCBI taxonomy): Eukaryota > Viridiplantae > Streptophyta > Magnoliopsida > Solanales > Solanaceae > Nicotiana > Nicotiana knightiana. Next base: position 25,617 of record ML437486.1, read on the forward strand.
TCTAAAATCCACCAATGATGCCGAAACTATCCAAAACAACTCCGATTGACCTGAAATTTTGCAGACATATCGCAAATGAAATTACGAACCTGATCCAACTTCCGGAATTCCATTCTGACTTGGATAGCCTATTTTCCACTACCGACTAGAAATCAACGAAAACTAACTTTTGCCAATTCAAGCCTTATTCTACACCGGACATCACAAAAATATTCCGAGCACACACTTAAGTCACAAATCACCTAATGAAGCTATCTGAGCCATAAAATCCACATTTTGAGATCGTTTCCCAATAAGTCAACTCTCAGTTGACTCTTCAAACTTTAAGGCTATTTTTAAAGAATAAGCGACTAAACTCACACTACAACCATTCCGATTTCAAGCCTACCAACTCTAACACATCAATAACAGTATAACCAACATATGACAAGTCAAGAATAGTAATTAGAATGCAGGTTCTACATAATGACAGATGGGGTCGTTACACAAATGGTTCGCGTTTTCGATATGACAGTAGTGATATATGAATTTTTTTTCAACGCGTGCAAAGCTGTGAAAAGCAAAACGACAGAACTTCATAAATATGTTTAAAAGATTATCTACATAACTTATAAAGAATATGGATTTGAACTTCGTATTTACAGTAGCTCCAGAAGTCATCTTTCTAACGGCACAAACGGATCCTGGTTTCAACGTGTCTGCAGAGCGATATAATTTTTTTACTCTGGACGCGCAAAGCTGTGAATAGCAGAAAACCTAAAATTTATAATTGAATTCAATAGCATATCTGTACATGAATACGAATAATCTGGACCTAACTTTCACATATCTGTACATGAATACGAATAATCTGGACCTGAAATTTATAATTGAATTCACTAGCATATCTGTACGTGACTCCGAAGCCTGTGATGAGGACTAGATAAGACACCACCGGTCAAATAAGTAAAAAAGGCATAGATGTATAAACGACCGAAACAAAATATTTATCTAACGATTTCTCAAAGTAATTAACAATACGATCGAATAATACGGAAGGAAATTCGATAATCACGGTCAACGGACAACATAATTGAAATACGCAAAGAGAATGAGAAGAATGCAATCCAAATGGCAGGAAATTCAACCCAATAAAAAAACTAGCAACTCAATACTACATCAATTTATTCACATCAGGCCTTAGACAATAACTCAATAAAACTGGTCAAACCTTCAAGTGAGTTCATTTTGAAAACTTTAAAGATATAATCATTTCGGAATTGAGAAATTTCTTCTTTGAAACATAATTTCTTTGAATGTATATTTATATATTTTTATAAAGAGAAATATTTATAACATAGTCTCTTCAAATACAGGGTGTTCAAATACACTTTCCCAAATACTGCTCTTTCAAGTATCATAAATATATGTAATGTTCAAAATATATTTTCTGAACTAATGTTCTTTCAATATCCTCAAAACAAGTGACGTTCAAAATATATTTTCCCAAGTACTGCTCTCTCAAATAACATCAAAACACGTTATGTTGAAAATATATTTTCCCAAGTACTGCTCTTTCAAATATCACCAAAAGACGTGATGTTCAAAATATATTTTCCTAAGTACTGCTCTTTCAAATATCATCAAAACACGTGATGTTCAAAATATATTTTCCCAAGTACTGCTCTTGAAAAAACCTCTGGACGGCTCAAAATCACTAAAACAAATTCAAAATACACATAAAACTTGTAAGGGACTATTCCGGATAATAAAGTTTCAATCTTTACAAAAATATAAAAATCGACCCAAAAGTCGACCCCCGATTCCGCACCTCGGAATCCGACAAAATTTTTAAATTCCGAAAACCCATTCAATTATGAGTCCAACCATACTAATTTTATCAAATTCGGATGCCAAATGGATGTTCAAACCCAATTATTCTTTTTAGAAAAGTTTTGGATAAAACCCCCAATTCTCCAATCAAATCATGGATTAATTCAAAAAATGACCTTTTTTAATAATATTAAAATGAAAAATAATACTTAGATACTGACCCCGATGAAAAGACGAGAAGAACGCCGCAAAAATCACCTCAATTGGAGCTTTAGAACTCAAGATACTAAAATGACACGGTCTGGTTTTTCTATTCTCGGGGATTTTCCCAGGGGCGACCAAAATACCCGCACCTTCGCATTTCCAGCTGTCAATTCTGCACTTGCGGGCCATTTTGTACACCTGCGTCTCCGCGGGTGCATACCCAACTTCGTACCTGCGAAACACCAGCACCAGCTCTCTTCTCCGACACTAAAATGAGCATAACTTCCTCATACAATGTCAAAATTCGACGATTATCTTTGCTATAGATCCGTAATTATGATACGGATCTAATGCTTCAATCAAACCAGAAGTTGGAGATCATTTTATCTATTTGGTACCAATTATGCTTGAAGAAACGATGCCGAAACATCAAAAACGAGCGCAACACAACCCATACCTATCTGAAACCCACCCGAGCTACTCGGGACCTCAACCAACAATTTACACGTGTCATATATCACTACCCAAACTTAGTCGAACCTTCGAAAAACCAAAACAATACCAAAACACCGAATCAACCTTGTATTTAAGCCTAAGAACTTCTAAACTTCCAAAATACGCCAACGATGTCGAAACTTGTCAAACCACGTCCAAATGACCTGAAATTTTGCACACACGTCAAAAATGATATTATGAACCTATTCCAACTTCCAGAATTCCATTCCGAGCCCGATATCAAAATCTCACCTATCGGCCAAAATCGCCGAAATTCTAACTTTCGCCAAATTACCTCAAATCACTCCCCTAATGCGAATGAATCATTGAGAATGATTGAACTTTTCAAAACCATAGTTTCAAGTGTGATACAAGAGCTTCAAGGGTTGCTCCAACTCATCGTTGGACTTCTACTATTACCTCGGCCAGTGTGGATCCCAGACTCTTATTCCGTAACTTTATCTAAGCATCTCACCTTTCAGAATAATGACACTCAGAATGAGGAATATGGTGAATCTCTCATATCTCATCAAGGAAAGAGTCCGAAGTTCAGCTCAAAGTACCATAGGATTGCCCTTTGTGTACATCACCACTAATGTAGGCTTCGCTCGACCTGAGATCATATAGGGCTTTTGTGGAATCATGATAAAGGCTTATGGTCAAGGGTAGGACGTATTTGGTTAGAGTGAGTTTTATCTTTCCTTAAGCACTTCATTTTTTTGTTGCTCTCACATTTTCTTGACTCTTTGAGTCTTTTTATCTTTTGTAGGGTTGGAGAGACACTTTTTCATCGATTTCCTTTATTTTCTTCTTATGCCTTCCAAACCTTTGGCATTACTTTTTCATCAATTCCCTTTATTTCTTCTTTTTGTTCGTTCTTTTCTTTTCATTCTTTTTCATTGACTTTTATCTTCTCTTTCTTTCTTTCTTTCTTTTTTTCCTTCTATTTCACTTCATCACATCCCTCGTCTCTCCCCCAAACTTATGTTTTTTTCCTAGAGCCAAGGAAAGATCGGGTGCCAAGAGAGGGAAAAATAATGGTTAAAGGCTTGTAACTTGTGTTGAAAGAAAAGGCTTAAGACTCAAAAGGGTTGACTAGGGAATATTTCTCTTGGAAGGTCATGGAAGTGTCAATTCTTTGTTCAAGCCAAGGAAAGCCTATAGTCACTTCTCAAGTCAAATTACACCTAGAATTTCGCCTAGACAATACTCATGGCAAGTTCTAGACTAGTGGCACGGAACTTGGACTTACAATTATGAATTTCTCACCACTCACAGTTAAAGGGTTGTTACAGAAACCGAGTCGAGGGCCCACAACGACCTTAGTCGTGCTTTGAGTAACAAAAAAAATGGTCCCGAAGAACCACCCGATGATTATCAGTCAACACAAGAGTCTCAAGATCATTACTATCACCATCCTCAACACAACGGTTTGTCGTTGACCATGGGATCAAAGGGAACTGTGTTAGGCCCAAGTGAAGCTTTGCTTGAGGTACCATTATTGAAAAACAAAACAACAAGAAAAGGAAAAACAGACTCAAACCCTTAAGAAGGTTGTCACATCATCCATCCTTGGGAAGATCCACCCGGTTCACACAAGTTCTACCTTTGGAAAGAACCGTGGTGTTAAGAAAAACAAAGTCTTATTGCTTACGAGAAAACCAAACAAGAAGCTATGAAAGAAAAGTAAGAAGCTATAAAATATAAAAGAAATGCGTAAAATAACGTAAAGTGTGTGGGATGGAATGAATATGTACAATAGGGGAATTATATGAATATACACAAGGGATGAATATTTACAATGGATAGTTATATTATACATACCAAAAAAAGGAAATAACGTAAAGAAAAAGAAACAAAAAGTTGTTTTCACAATATAATCCGATGTAGCCAAAATAAAATGCCTGTAGGGCCACTCCCCCAACTAAAAGAAAGCATTATCCTCAATGATATAAAGAAGAGATAGTGTGCAAAATATGGGAGAGAGAGAGTAAAGAAAACTCTCTATTGGCCCTCAGCCTGCTGTGGTCCCTGCTACTCTGTCTGAGAGCTCCGGTAGGATGGGCCTCCTGGATCTGAGCCTGAGTGTGCTCTTCGGGGGGTCTGCCAGTACAATCCTGATGTTTTGTGCACGTGGCATGCCCTTCCTCTTCTTCAGTGGCCTCACCGGCTCCTCCTCCTGCACTGACTGAGGCAATGGATGCTGCTCTGGCTGGGGCTCTGTGGGGTCGGCTAGTAGCATCTCCAAAGGAATCTGATCACATGATAGCTTGTCGACCTCCTTTTTCAGCTTCGCCACCTCCGCATTTGACGCCATAGTCTTCCTCAGCTTCTTTGTTTCTTTGGCCAACTTTGTCAATGCACTCTCATGTGCACCCACCGTATCCAGGATTTTCTTCTGATTCTCCAAAATTTCTTTCAGAGTGTCCTCAATGGACTGTGGGACCTGTGGTGGGGGAGGAGTAACTGGGGCTGCCTCAGCGGTAGAAATTGCAGTCAACTTTGTAGTAGTTGACTGCATCCAGTTGGTGAGGATGGTGAGAGTCATGTTAAGCCGTTGAGCAGTCATGGGATAGGCTCTGGTGGAGGCGATGGATGTAGTTGTGGAGGAAGATGGGCCTGGAGCCTCCTCTTGAATGGAAGGCTAGGGCAATGAGGGTTCCGCCACCACCACTGGCTCTTCAGACTGGCTAGTGGAGGCAACCAACTTTCCCTTTGACTTCTTTTTGGGGTTATCCTCATCTTTCAAGTCATACCAGGAGAAAGGTGCTTTGGGCTTGACTTTGGTGTCAAAGCGCTTCATAGTCACTTCCGTGTCTTCACAATACATGGTGGGGTAATGAGGATAAGGGTAAGAAGTATCACCTGTGCTGAACACTCGGCTAATGACCTCGGACATCACATTCCCCACGTTGATGGGGTATCCAGCCATGATAGATGCTACTAATACAGCCCTACTGAGAGGGAGGGTATGTTCATGATGAGGCAGGTCTATCCTGACATACAAAAGTCTCCCATCCTTTAACTTCGAAGTTCAGGGTCCTCCTGGTGATAGTCTTTCCAGCCGTTAACCACTCCGGGGTTTCCTTGGGCTTGGCCAAGTGCAAAGTCAACCAACTTCTCGCAGCATTCTTTTCGACATGTTTTTCCCGGTATAATGAATCATCCACATCATCCATCCCCAAATAGTCATTTAGTGAAGGTTCGTCAAAAGGCACAGTGAGATTGCGAACTTCGGATGCCTTTGAGTCCTTTTCCAGAAAAAGCAAACTGGTGTAGAACTCCTTCACAATATGCTCATTGGCCTTCGAAAGATGCACAGTGAAATAAGATCATCATTTCCTGTCTCGGAATTGCTTCCTCACATTGGGGTTGTATGTGGATAAATATTTCATTGAGAAGGTGCGCTCCGGAATAAGAGACCGTGCAGTCCACAACTCCCTCAATTTGTGGAAGGACTTCTCACTGACAAAATGATCCTTCCACACATCTGGATTCCGAGTGCGCTCTACCCCCTCAACCACATGTGCATCCCCTTTGATGTCACTTGAATGCTCCCCAGATAAGGAAGCTGTAGGGGAAGTTGAGTATGAGTGCGCATTGGAGGCAGATTTGGCTGGAGACACTGCTCGTGCTTGGGCCGGGAGAGATGAGACCGGGTCCATTGGGGATGACTGTGACGAGGCCTCCTCTGACGGAGCATATTCACTTCCTAATGGTGAAGGAGGAGAGTCTGTAACCCGACTGAGCCGCCATGATGACTGAGGAGGCAATGTAACTTTTGAAGGTTGCCTTTGTGCCCCCGGTCCTCTCCCCCTCTGAGTTTCTCCTCTACCCGTGTTTTTGTGACCTCCTCCACGAGATAGTACCATTGCCGTGGTCCGCGGTCATTCGATGGCATAAGGCTTACGAGGTAGAAGGGCTTCGTGGACCGTGAAAAATTGACCGCGCCCGCGAAGTCCATTTCCAGAGCACTATGTTTGCATCATATTGACTTTGTGGACCGCAAAAAGTCGACCGCGGCCGCGAAGTCAATTTCCAGTGAGCTTCTGTTTCTGTACTCAGCCAAATTCCTGTGTCAAAATCATCCTACACATCCAAAAACCAGTTAGTGTAAAAGTGAAACCTATTTTACCAAGAAAAATAAAGAAAATGAAAGTAAAGACACATGGGTTTCCTCCCAAGAAGCGCGTGATTTAACGTCGCGGCACGACACATTTTATCGGGATCATTGGAGATGAAGAAGTGCCACCACGTGGCTGTCATCAACTTTTCCAAGATAGTGTTTTACCCGGTGACCATTCACTCTGAATACTTCACCAATTTAGTTCTTGAGGTTAAGAGCCCCAAATGGAGTAACAAATACCACTTCAAAAGGCCACTCTACTTTGACTTTAGCTTCCTGGGAAATAACCTCAACCGAGAATTGAACAATAACACCAAGTCACTAATTTTGAAAACTTTTCCTCGAGCATATTTGTCATATAGGTACTTCATTTTTCCTTATACAAGGACGAACTGGAGTACACATGGAATCTAAACTCATCCAACTCATTCAATTTGCTCCACTCTAAGATTTGTAGCTACATCCCATTCCAAGTTCAATTTTTTCAAGGCCCACATAGCCTTGTGCTCCAATTCCACCGAAACGTGGCATGCTTTTCCAAAGACCAAGCGATATGGTGACATCCCAATTGGGGTTTTGTAGGCGGTCCGTTAATCCCAAAGAGCATCATCTAATTTCTTAGCCCATTCGGTCCTATTGGCATTGACCATTTTTGATAATATGCTCTTTATCTCTCTGTTAGACATTTCAACTTGGCCACTAGCCTGAGGGTGGTACGGGGTAGTGACTTTATGGTTGACCCCATACTTAGCAAGCAAGGAGTCAAAGGCTTTGTTGCAAAAATGTGACCCCCCGTCACTGATGATGGCTCGTGGAGTGCCAAACCTAGTAAAGATATTCTTCTTGGGAAAGGCTATCACGCTTCGCGCCTAATTGTTTGGTAAGGCTATGGCCTCCACCCATTTTNTGCGCCTCATTGTTTGGTAAGGCTATGACCTCCACAAATTTTGACACATAATCAACCGCGACCAAGATAACACGTGAACTCACGAATGGCCCTATGAAGTCAAAGCCCCAAACATCAAATATATCTACCTCGAGAATTGAGTTTAAGGGCATCTCATCCTTTTTGGAAATTCCCCCGGCTCTTTGGCATTCATCACACCTCTTCACTAGGGTAGTAGAGTCCTAATACAAAGTGGGCCAAAATAACCCACAACTAAGCACTTTAGAAGAAGTTCTCACCCCTCTGTGATGACCACTATATGGCGAGGAGTGGCAAGACTCAAGGATGACTAGTTGCTCTTCATCAAGTACACATCGCCGGATTACCCCATCAGTGAAAATCTTAAATAAATAAGGCTCATCCTAATAGAAATCCAAGCTATCCCTTCGAAGCTTCTTCCTTTGGTAAGAACAGAGCCCACAAGGGACAACTCCGGTGTCTAGGAAATTAGCAATATCCGCAAACCATGGCATTGCTCTCATGGACATTGAAAGGAGTTGTTCATCAGGGAAACTATCATTGATCTCAAGTCCGTCACAAGGACGTCCTTGCTCCTCTAACCGGGACAAACGATCGGCAACTTGATTCTCACTCCCTCTTCGATCCACTATCTCTAGATCAAACTCTTGTAACAACAAAACCCATCTCATAAGTTTTGCCTTGGAAGCCTTCTTGGTCATGAGGTACCGGAGTGCTGCATGGTCAGTGTGAACTATGACTTTGGCACCCATCAAATAAGCTCAAAAGTTTTCCATGGCAAAGACTATAGCTAGAAGCTCCTTCTCCATGACTGTGTAGTTCATTCGAGCAGAATTCATTGTCTTGCTCGCATAGTAGATTGGATGAAACACTTTGTTCACCCTTTTCCCAAGCACAACACCTAAAACAACATCACTTGCATCACACATAAGCTCAAATGGGGCTCCCCAATCTGGTACCGTGATAATGGGAGTGGTAGTGAGCTTGTGTTTTAAGAGTTCAAAAGCTTGCATACACTGCTCATCAAAATTGAATTTGGCATCCTTCTCTAACAACTTGCATACTTGATTCACCACCTTAGAGAAATCTTTGATAAACCGTCGGTAAAAACCGGCATGGCCAAGAAAGCTCCGGACTCCTCTCACTGAAATAGGTGGCGACAATTTTTAAATAACCTCGATCTTTGACTTATCAACCTCAATGAAATTCTTTGAAATCTTATGGCCCAAAAAAATTCCTTCCTCCACCATAAAGTGGCATTTTTCCCAATTCAAGACCAAATTTGTTTCTTCACATCGATCAAGGACTTTATCAAGATGACTCAAGCATTCGTCGAAAGAATCCCCGACGACACTAAAGTC
>ML437486.1:34603-135057 GCA_005239525.1 Nicotiana knightiana
CAATTCTTTGAAATCTTATGGCCCAAAACAATTCCTTCCTCCACCATAAAGTGGCATTTTTCCCAATTCAAGACCAAATTTGTTTTTCTTCACATCGAGCTAGGACTTTATCAAGATGACTCAAGCATTCGTCAAAAGAATCCCCGAAGACACTAAAGTCATCCATAAATACTTCCAGAAAGTCCTCCACCATGTCGGTGAATATTGCCATCATACATCTTCGGAAAGTAGCTGGGGCATTACAAAGTCCGAATGGCATTCGAGCAAAAGCAAAAGTGCCATATGGGCAAGTGAAGGTGGTATTCTCTTGATCATCCGGGGCTATCAAAATTTGATTATATCCAGAATACCCGTCAAGGAAGCAATAATAGGCTCGACCCGCAAGCCTATCCAACATTTGATCCAAGAATGGGAAAGGAAAATCGTCTTTGCGGGTCACCATGTTGAGCTTGCGGTAGTCCATGCACACCCGCCATTCGGTAACCGTTCTTTTAGGAATGAGCTCATACTTATCATTTTTTATCACTATCATTCCACCATTTTTTTGGAACGCANCTTCTCTTGATCCTCCCGGGCTACCAAAATTTGATTATATCCAGAATACCCGTCAAGGAAGCAATAATAGGCTCGACCTGCAAGCCTATCCAACATTTGATCCAAGAATGGGGAAGGAAAATCGTCTTTGCGGGTCACCATGTTGAGCTTGCGGTAGTCCATGCACACCCGCCATTAGGTAACCGTTCTTGTAGTAATGAGCTCATTCTTATCATTTTTTATCACTGTCATTCCACCATTTTTCGGAACGCATTGGAACGGAGAAGTCCAAGCACTATCCGAAATTGGATAGACCACACCCGCATCAAGCCATTTTATGATCTCCTTTTTCACCACATCTTGCATAGCTTCATTGAGTCTTATTTAATGTTCAATAGAGGGTTTGCCTCCATCCTCCAATATAATCTTGTTCATGCAAAAGGCGGGGCTAATACCCCGAATATCAGCCAAGGTCCAACCAATTGCTTTCTTCCTCCTCCTTAGCACTTTTAGAGTTGAGTCAACCTGCAATTGGGTTAGGCAAGAGGAAACAATATATGGTAAAGAACAAGAGGGACCAAGGTAGTCATACCTGAGGTGGGAAGGAGGTGGCTTCAACTCCAGATTCGGAGGTTCTGCAATGGATGGCTTTGTTGGTGGGGTCTTCCTGTTCTCCAAGTCCAATGACAATTTTCTGGGAGCATTGGAATAAGACCCCATGCCTTGAAGGGCATGGGTGCTCTCAAACACACCATCCCTCACTGAGTCCTCGTGATTCAACAAGGCCAACTCCACATGATCATCAACATGGAGAATAACACTGGCATCATCAATAATAACCTCGGACACAAGGTCCATAAAAGAGCACACTTCGGTGCAATTGGGATGCTTCATAGATTTGCATACGTGGAAGACCACTTTCTCTTCACCAACTCTGAATGTAAGTTCCCCAACTTCAATATCGACCAAGGCCTTCCCGGTGGCAAGGGAAGGCCTCCCCAAGATAATAGGGACCTCAAAATCAACCTCGCAGTCGAGGATAACAAAATCTGCTGGCTATATGAACTTGTCCACTCTCACTAAGACATAATCAATAATACCTAGGGGCCTCTTCATTGATCGGTCCGCCATTTGCAAACGCATAGAGGTTTCCCTAGGTTTTATGATCCCCAAGGTCTTGAACACAGAATATGGCATCAAATTTATGCTTTCCCCAAGATCACATAGGGCTTTTGCAAAGTCTGCACTCCCAATTGTGCAAGGAATAGTGAAGGCACCCGGATCTTCAAGTTTTTGTGCCATGGAGTGAACAATAGCACTCACTTGGTGAGTCATCTTAATGGTCTCACATTCCATTGATCATTTTTTTTCACCAAGTCCTTTATGAACTTAGCGTAGCCTGGCATTTGCTCCAAAGCCTCAACCAAAGGAACATTTATGGTAAGACTCTTCATCATATCAAAGAACTTTTTTAACTAGGTCTCTTGCTTCTGTTTTGCCAATCTCTAAGGATAAGGGGGATGTGGCCTAGGAAATGGTGCCTTTGGAGCCACCGGCTCTGGCATGTCAATTATGTGTTCCCTAGGCAGGTTCACATTTCTATCGAAATCCTCCCAATTGTCATGAATGTCAATTCGTACCTCACCTTCACGTGGCTCATCCAATTCTTGCTCCACATCTGCTGGTAGCTCATCTTGGGGAACAACTTCATCATCATTAACAACCTTCTTTTGCCTCAAAGTACTTGCCTCCACACCACCCACTCTGAGTGGTTACCGCCATAGCATGACCGGTGTTGTTGTTGTTCCCACCCTTGGGGTTCACCACCGTATAACTTGGTAGTGCACCCTTCGGGCGTGTGTTTAAGGCTTGTGAAATCTAGCCCATTTGTACTTCAAGGTTTCGAATGGAAGTAGTGTGAGAGGATATCTGGGAATCGGATTCTGCATTCTTCTCCATCATGTGTTTGAACATCTTTTTTATCCGGCACATTTCCGAGCTTGAAGAACTTTGCCCGTGAGATTGATATGGAGGAGGGTTGCTTGATTGTTGGTACATCGGGGGCCTTTGAAAACCCGACCTCCGATTACCTTCACCTCCCCAATTGTTGTTGTTATTTCTTCCATTCCAATTCCCTTCATTGTTGTTCCCCCATTGTCGGTCATTATTGTTTTTCCATTGACGATCATTGGTATTGCTCCAATTTCTAGCATTGTTATTGTTCCAGTTTTGTGGCCTTTGGTTCCCCCAGTTTTGTGTATTACCTTGTCCTTAGTAGTTGTTTGCATACATAACATTCTCATCCTGGTCATTGTAACTTTCATCTTGTTCATGACCACTTGGCCCTTGATCACCTTGATCACCATGGTTTTGCCTAACATTTCCCCGAGGTCCCCTTTGGTTTCCTTGCATATGAACTCCTTCCATAGCATTTACTTGCTTAGGCCCTTGCAAATGTTGGAGTTGGACTTTAGCAAGTTGGTTCATGGTTGTTGTAAGATCGGCAATTGCTTCCCCTTGTTCTTGGAGTTCCTTGTGGACACTATTCACACCGGTATCCCCTTGAGGCACATTTTCTCTACTTTTCCAAGCCGAAGATGTGTCGGTCATTTTATCAAGAATCTCACATGCCTCCGGGTATGTCAACTTCATAAAATTACCACCGGCTAATTGGTTGACCACACATAGATTTACCGTGTTGGTTCCCCGGCAGAATGTTTGTTTTATCATAGCCTCGGTCATGTCATTATTAGGACATTCCTTGACCATGGTTCTATCGCATTCCCATATTTCATGTAGAGGCTCGTTTGGCTCTTGTTTGAATGCCAAAATCTCATCTCGAAGGGCTTCCATTTGGCTTGGGGAGAAAAACTTTGCAATAAATTTATCCGCAAGCTCGTTCCAAGTGGATATAGAATGGTTTGGGAGATGCTCAAGACAATCCAATGTTCTTCCCCTAAGAGAGAACGGGAACAACCATAACCTTAATGCGTCCTCAGACACATTAGTTTGCTTACTCCCCCAACATGTATCAACAAATCCTTTGAGATGCTTATAGGCATTCTGATAGGCGACTCCGGTGAAGTATCCTCTTTGCTCTAGGAGAGTGAGCATAACATTTCTGATTTGGAAGTACCCCGCTCGAATCCTTGGCGGGACTATTGCACTAGCATACCCCTCGTTTGGAAGGACCCGAGGAGCAGCTCTAGGGGCTGGAGGCGGGGGAGGGTCTGGAACATCATCCTGAATATTGGCCTGTCGGCTTCTTCATTGTGGAGGAATTTGATTGATTTTATCTTCTTGATTGTCATAAACCTCCTCCCCCGGAATCATATTTCCTAGCGGATCGGCCATTGTACCTACGTACACAAACCAAGGAAGTTAAAAATAGAAGGAAAGAAAAACACAATACGCTTCTAGTCACAAATATAGTCACACCGTTAAAGCTCCCCGGCAACGGCGCCAAAATGTCACGACGCCTAACCCACACTACTATATAAGTATGAAGGCAAAGGTCGTGTAGCTTTGTTCGGTTTGATCCTTGTGCCACATTCACTCCTATTTTGAGCATATTTTAGACTGAATGCCTTCATTTCTGGTTCAATCCTGCAACAAGCACAACGTATAAGCTTTCGGGGCTATTTTGTGTAAAATTGTATCCAAAATTCACATATAAGGGCACAGAAAATGAGGCAAAAAGCCAAATTATCACGTGCCTAAGTCCAAAATCATCACATGAAGCCGTTGACGTTAACCAAAACTCATTCCGAAGCCATTTACACAAAAGTCAAACCTCCTGTCCACTTTCATAACTTAAGCTTCCAAAACTAAAAATTTTCTCCCAATTAGACTCTGAATTACCTCGGTAACTGAATCTAACCAGGTACGCAGGTCAATATACACAACGTGAAGCTGTTTATGACTTTACACCACCGAACGGAGCTTAAATTCCCGAAATGACTTATTGGTCGTCACATTCCCCTTCTTAAACAAACGTTCGTCCTCGAACGTGCCAAGATTCACCTTGAACTCTTCCACTCACTGATTTTATTCTTAAAACACACACCTGCAGGTGACCCCATGTCACCCCAAGCTACATAATCCTGATGACACCATCACAACTGCGATTTAGCCTTCCTATTACCACCGATAAGCCTCGTACCTTTACTTTCTCATCTTCTACTCATTTACAGAGGACCCAATCCTAATTCCATTTTCGGCATTAGCCTCAAACAACTGCATCGACTCACGACTACCCCCATAAGGTATGATCAGTCCACATAGCACATCATACATAGGATCAAATAACACTTTTGATCACAATAGCTGCCCGAAATCAACTCAACATTGGCAATTAGCCCAACATCTGAACGGAGTTTGTTCCGAACCCAATAATACTGATAATGATGCAATAAACACGAAGATTTCAATATCAAACACCCGAATTGCCAAGCCTCAACTAACACTACCAGGCACACATCCCGCAAACTGGACTAAAGAAGCACATAACGATGTCCCAATTCGACAATTCTATTTGCTAATGGTTCAATCAAAACAGACATTGGAGCTCATTTTCTTAATTTGGTACTAATTATGCTTGAAGAAACGATGCCGAAACATAAAAAACGAGCGCAACACAACCCATACCTATCTGAAACTCACCCGAGCTCCTCGAGACCTCAACCAACTATTCCCACAAGTCATATATCACTACCCAAACTTATTCGAACCTTCGTAAAACCCAAACAACACCAAAACACCGAATCAACCTCGGATTCAAGCCTAAGAACTTCTAAACTTTAAAATACGCCAGTGATGCCGAAACCACGTCCGAAGGACCTGAAATTTTGCACTCACGTCACAAATGACATTAAGAACCTATTACAACTTCCGGAATTCTATTCCAAGCCCGATATAAAAATTTCACCTATCGGCCGAAATCGCCGAAATTCTAACTTTCGCTAAATTACCTCAAATCAGTCTACGGACCTCCAAAACCAATTCTAGACGCGCGTGTAAGTCCAAAATAATCACACAAAGCCGTTGACATTAACCAAAACTCATTCCAAAGCCATTTACAAAAAAGTCAAACCTCCAGTCAACTTTCATCACTTAAGCTTCCAAAACAAAAATATTTCTCCCAATTCGACTCCGAATTACCCGGTAACTGAATCTAACCATGCACGCAGGTCGATATACACAACTGAAGTTGTTTATGACTTTACACCACTGAACGAAGCTTAAATTCCCAAAACGACCGGTCGGGTCGTCATATTAATATTTTGCGGTCAGTCATATCCGTCTTCACCATTATGAAATCATCATAATAACTATATTTTTTTCTTAAGAAAAAGAATATCTTCTAACGATATAACTAAGAACCGTCTCGACGTTGTGGACTTAACAGTCATATTAAGACTTCAGAAAAAGGAAAACAGGTTCACAAAATTGACCTTACTGAAGCAGAGTGAAAAATACTTGAATAAACATTACCATNTTTCTAATGATATAACTAAGAACCCTCTCGACGTTGTGGACTTAACAGTCATATTAAGACTTTTAGAAAAAGGAAAACAGGTTCACAAAATTGACCTTACTGAAGCAGAGTGAAAAATACTTGAATAAACATTACCATCGTTGACATAAACATTACTCGCAGAAAATCGTCTTTCTCTTTCTCACTAATACTGACCTCGTGCCTTTTTGGGTTCGTTCTTTAGCTGGCAATGGAGATCTTTCAATATTACGTCTCCGCAAATCTATCAAGTAGAAGAAGAATCATGAAATCCAAGGGAATTTTTGAAATTGTATCTTCAGAAATATCAGAAAACTCAAGTTTTAATATTGTAGTATTTTAACCTACTGGTTGAATAACATAACATTCATACAACTATTGGTCCTCACGAAAAAGAACTTTTGTCAAGTCCTCGATAGAGGAATTAGAAGCAGGAGCGGTTGAATCTTGGGACTGAAAATTGACGACAACATTGTTGAGGAAGCTAATCAGTTCTTATATTCTTCAACTTATTGATTTTACTGAGTAGTAGTTCACATGTCTATTCGAATTATTGAGATGAATGTTAAGCCAAATTTGTTGTAATAGTTAAATAGTATTCTATAAAGTAATTATAGCAAGAGTGAGAAGAATAGTAAGAATTAAATGGAACACTGATGTTCTTACGTTCCGAATGCCATTTGTTACATTCCGACATATTGAATTTGTTACTTTGTAATTAACAGTGCGACCAATTACAATAGTTTCTTAACCACTCGAAAGAGGAAAGGAAATAGAACCATAAACAATAGAAATTTAGAACGGAGTTGAAACGAATATTTGTATATATTTATAAGGAATGCAAATCCTGATATTTTGTAGTTCCAGAAGTTCCCTTTTTAACAGCACAGGTGGATCGTGATTTTGGTATTCCTATAAAGAGACAAATTTTTTTTTTGTTAGAGCTGTAAAATTCCGGAAATTAATAACTAAGTTCAAGAGAATATGTATAAATTTACAAATAATCTCGATTTTAATTTTGTATATATTGTAGCAGCAGAAGTCATCTTTCCAATGGCAAAAGTGAATCGTGGTTTCAGCGTGCCTACAGAGAGATATAATGATTTTATTCAGGACGCGCAAAGCAATAAAAATAGAATACCTAAAATTTTAACTGAATTCAAAAGCATATTTGTACATATACGAAGAATATGGACTTGAATTTTGTATTTATAGTATACCCAGAAGTCGTCTTTCCAACGGCACAAGCGAGTCCTGGTTTAAACGAGTCTGCAGACAAATATATTTTTTAGTCTGGACGCGCAAAGCTGTGAAAAACAGAAAATTTANAAATTAATAACTAAGTTCAAGAGAATATGTATAAATTTACAAATAATCTCGATTTTAATTTTGTATATATTGTAGCAGCAGAAGTCATCTTTCCAATGGCAAAAGTGAATCGTGGTTTCAGCGTGCCTACAGAGAGATATAATGATTTTATTCAGGACGCGCAAAGCTGTAAAAAGCACAATACCTAAAATTTTAACTGAATTCAAAAGCATATTTGTACATATACGAAGAATCTGGACTTGAATTTTGTATTTATAGTAGATCCAGAAGTCGTCTTTCCAACGGCACAAGCGGGTCCTGGTTTAAACTTGTCTGCAGAAAAATATATTTTTTTAGTCTGGACGCGCAAAGCTGTGAAAAGCAGAAAACTTGAAATTTACAATTGAATTCAATAGCATCTCTGTACAAATATACAAATAATCTGGACCTAACTTTCATATATTATCTTGTTAGAGAGTACTTTATTTAAGGGCACAAACGGTTCGCATTTTCGACATGACAGTAGTGATATATGAATTTTTTTTTCAACGCGTGCAAAGCTGTGAAAAGAAAAACGACAGAACTTCACAACTAAGTTTAAAAGAGTAGGTATATACACTTTCAAAGAATATGGACTTGAACTTTGTATTTATAGTAGCTCCAGAATTCGTCTTTCTAACGGCACAAGCGGATCCTGGTTTTAACGTGTCTGCAGATAGATATAATTTTTTTACTCTGGACGTGCAAAGTTGTGAAAAGCAGAAAACCTGAAATTTACAATTGAATTCAATAGCATATTTGTATAAAAATAAGAATAATCTGGACCTAACTTTCGTATATTATGTAGTTCCAGAAGTAATTAATTTAAGGGGACAAATGGTTCGCGTTTTCAACATGACAGTAGTGATATATGATTTTTTTTTTCAACGCATGCAAAGATGTGAAAAGCAAAACGATAAAACTTCATAACTAAGTTTAAACAATAAATGTGTAAACTTACAAAGAATCTGGAGTTGAATTTTGTATTTAAAGTAGCTACGGAAGTCGTCTTTCCAACGGCACAAGTGGATCCTGGTTTCAAGGTGTCTGCAGAGAGAAATAAGTTTTTTAATCTGGACGCGCAAAGTTGTAAAAAGCAGAAAAACTGAAATTTACAATTGAATTCAAAAGCATATCTGTACAAATATACGAAGAATGTGGACCTAAATTTCGTATATTATGTAGTTCCATAAGTAATTTGTTTAAGGGCACAAACGGTTCACGTTTTCGACATGACAGTAGTGAAATATGAATATATTTTCTACGGGTACAAAGTTGTGGAAAGCAAAACGACAGAACTTCATAACTAAGTTTAAAAGAGTGTATATATAAACTTACAAAGAATCTGGACTTCAATTTTGTATTTATAGTAGCTCCAGAAGTCGTCTTTCCAACGGCACAAGCGGATCGTGGTTTCACCGTGTCTGCAGAGAGATATATTATTTTTAGTCTGGAAAAGCAAATCTGAGAAAAGCAGAAAATCTGAAATTTATATTGAATTCAAAAGCATATGTGTACAAATATACGAAGAATCTGAACCTATTTTTTGTATATTGTGTAGTTCCAGATGTCCCTTTTTAACGGCACAAATGGTTCGCGTTTTCGACATGACAGTAGAGAGATATGAATTTTTCTTTTTCAACGTGTGCAAAGCTGTGAAAAGCAAAATGACAGAACTTCATAACTCAGTTTAAAAGACTATATGTATAAACTTACAAATAATCTGGACTTGAATTGTGTATTCATAGTAGCTCTAGAAGTCATCTTTCCAAAGGCACAAACGGATCCTGCTTTCAACGTGTCTGCAGAGAGATACAACTTTTTTAGTTTGGACGCACAAAGCTGTGAAAGCAAAAAACTTGAAATTTACAATTGAATTCAAAAGTGTATCTGTACAAATATACGAATAATCTGGACCTAAATTTCGTATACTATGTAGTTCCAGAAGTAATTTATTTACGGGCATAAACGGTTCGCGTTTTCGACATGACAGTAGTGAGATATGAATTTTTTTTTCAACACGTGCAAAGCTGTGAAAAGCAAAACGACAGAACTTCATAACTAAGTTTAAAAGAGTATATGTATAAACTTACAAAGAATCTAGACTTGAAGTTTGTATATTTAGTAGCTCCAGAAGTCATTTTTCGAACGGCATAAGCGGATCCTGGTTTCAACGTGTATGCAGAAAAATATAATTATTGTAGTCTTGACGCGCAAAGCTTTTAAAAGCGGAAAACAAGAAATTTACAACTGAATCCAATAGCGTATCTGTACAAATATACGAATAATATGGACCTAAATTTCGTATATTATGTAGTTCCAGAAGTAATTTATTTATGGGCTTAAATGGTTCGCGTTTTCGACATGACAGTAGTGAGATATGAATTTTTTTTTCAACGCGTGCAAAGCTGTGAAAAGCAAAACGACAGAACTTCAGATCTATGTTTAAAAGACTATATGCATAAATATACGAAGAATTTGGACGTGATTTGTGTAGATATAGTAGTCCAGAAGTCATCTTTCCAACGGCACAAATGGAACGTGGTTTTGACGTGTCTGCAGAGGGATATGAATTTTTTAGTCCTGACGCGCTAAGCTGTTAAAAGCGGAAAATCTGAAATTTACAACTGAATTCAATAGCGTATCTGTAAAAATATACGAATAATATGGACCTAAATTTTGTATATTATGTAGTTCCAGAAGTAATTTATTTACGAGCTTAAACGGTTCACGTTTTTGACATGACAGTAGTGAGATATGAATCTTTTTTTCAACGCGTGCAAAGCTGTGAAAAGCAAAACGACAGAACTTCATAACTAAGTTTAAATGAGTATATGTATAAACTTAGAAAGAATCTTGACTTCAAGTTTTTATTTATAGTAGCTCGAGAAGTCGTCTTTCCAAACGGCACAAGCGGATCCTGGTTTTGACGTGTCTGCAGAGAGATACAATTTTTTTAGTGTGGACGCGCAAAGCTGTGAAAAGCATAAAACTTGAAATTTACAACTGAACTCAAAAGCGTATATGTACAAATATACGAAGAATCTGGACCTAACTTTCGTATATTATGTATTTCCAGAAGTAATTTATTTACGGGCAGAAACTGTTCGCGTTTTTGACATGACAGTAGTGGGATATGAATTATTTTTTTTCAACATGTTCAAAGCTGTGAAAAGCAAAACGACAGAACTTCATAACTAAGTTTAAAAGTGTATATGTATAAACTTACAAAGAATCTGGACTTGAAATTTGTATTTATAGTAGCTCCAGAAGTTGTCTTTACAACACCACAAGCGGATCCTCGTTTCAATGTGTCTGCAAACATATATAATATTTTTAGTCTTGACGTGCAAAGCTGTCAAAAGCGGAAAACCTGAAATTGACAATTGAATTCAATAGCATATCTGTACAAATATACGAATAATCTAGACCTCACTTTCATATATTATGTAGTTCCAGAAGTAATTTATGTAAGGGCATAAACGGTTCGCGTTTTCGACATGACAATACTGAGATATTAATTTTTTTTAATTGCGTGCAAAGCTGTAAAAAGCAAAACGACAAAACTTCATAACTAAGTTGAAAATAATATCTGTATAAATATACAAAGAATTTGGACCTGATTTTTGTAGATATTGTTGCTGCAATAGTCTTCTTTCTAACGGAATAAGTGAAAGGTGATTTTGATGTGTCTGCAGAGAGATTTGAATTGTTTAGTCAGGACACGCAAAGCTGTAAAAACCTTAATCCCATATGAGACAATAATTGTCCTTGACTTTTATTGATTGTCATGGAAAATGATAGCGCAATTGGAAATTGTCTTCGCTGGAACTTAAATGGAATTCTAGCATCAGATGGAGTCAATGTCATTCTAGGAATAAACACTTTATGTCCAGCCATATGTCCCGATAGAACCTTGGTTTAAATAACTTGATTTCGAAGTTTAGTTATGATCAACCTTGTTCCATTACACAATCCTACTAACTGGTCAATATTTCTTAATAACATCACTGGTACCCCAACCTTTAGAGTAAGAGTGTGATTTGAAACTCCAGAACATTTAATAGTATTCAAGAATTCTGGTGTGTGTATATGTTCCAACGCTGAATAAGTCTGATCAGAGCTGCAAATTTTATCGGAAATCGAATATGATTTCTCAGAATTATTATCGAGCGAAATCATATATTGATTGATTGATTCCACCATATCAAGAGTTGGAGCAAGAATGGCTCTTTGTTGGAGGTATCCAATATCATTGCAACGATGGGTGAAATCAGGATATGTACTTTCTACAATTGTAGATATTGGATCAACAGATTCTTTTATCAAAAGATCATCCGGTATTTGAACTTTTTCATTGCCATCAAATGAACTACCTATCATACTATCACCAATTGCCAAAATTCAATCTGAAATTTCTCTCAACTCATCCACATTGGGCCCTATTTCATGACCTTGCAATCTCATATTCTTTGTTATTGTTAAAAGTTGACAATAACGCCATAAATAAAAGAATTGAGAGAAGCATTAACAATATCTTGCCTATTACCTTTTGGGATGACATGTAATATTTGTCTGAAGTCACCACCAAGAACAACTGTTTTACCTCCAAATGGTCGTTCAAAATTTGATACATCTTTGAATCTAAGAATATCTCTTAGAGTTTTATCAAGAGCTTCAAAACAATATCTATGCATCGTCGGTGCCTCATCCCAGGCTAGTAGTTGAAAAATCCTGAAAACTTCTTCCACATCCTTATAAAAAATGTTCCAGCTTTTGCAAACAATAATTTTTTAATTCATCATTTGTGAGATCAGGTTCTGAAATAACATAAAATATATAATAATTAAATAAATTAAAGTTTAGTTGAGCTACATGAAATGAATAATAGGATAAACATAAATGTAATATGTAAAATAATGTTCAAATAAAATTTAAGGCTACATAATTTTATCGTAATTGAAAGAATTTGATAGTCCAAACCATATGGTTCATTTTTTTTTTTTTTGATAAAAAACTACAAATACGTAAAGATGTATTTTGTTATACCTAATATATCAAGAAAGGCAGATTTGATTTCCNATAATGGAATATAAAAAGTATTAAATGTCTATTATTATTTTTGTCTAGTAAATGCATTCGTTCGTACTTATACCTATAATAAAAATGTAACACTATAGGAAAAATAGACATAACTAAACCTATTTTTAGAACCTGTAGTTTTGGGATTCATTTCGAAGTAAATAGAGGGAAAAAGTCAAGAAATTTGCTATCATGTTAAATTGAATGAAGTAACATATTAAATTAATAAGTGTTGTTATGCAAATCATTCACAATACAGAAATACAATATGATAACTTGAAATTGGAAGCATTATTTGAGTACCTGGGTTATCCAAAATTGTTCTTTCATCACGAAAGATATCTTCTGATAGTAAATGACATAGCTTTCCAAACACTTTCTGGACGTGACATTGAATTTGATAAAAGTAGCGTAGCAAATAATTGCCCAAGATATGATGGCATTCCCCAATTACCTAATAAACCCAGAGCATAACATGCATCCCTAAAAGTCTCACGATCACGACCGCTTATTTTTTTTAGATTTTCATAGGATTTTGGACCTTTAATGACATTAACAATCTAAGATAATATTGCTCGCCAGAGCTAGGTGGAACAAAGAAGATTCTTCCAATAGAAAATGCAGATGTTCTTCTTTTTTTCCCATCTTTTAATTTTTTGTTTCCAAACAAACTTAAAAGGAAATTCTGCGTAAGTTAATTCTCTTGCTTCAAAAAATGTCTTATTTGCTTCAAACCAGCTTAAAAATATAGATTCCTTTACGGTTGGTCTATTCACAACTGCATCAATTGGATCATCATCTGAAAAGATGACATTTTGATTATTCGGCAGGTGAAATGATAGCCTTTCTACATATGGTTCTCTAGGGTGTATTGGGAATTTAAAAATTCTCCAAGCAGCTTCACATGGTGATATGTATCGACAATTACAATACATATTTATTTCATCAACAACCTCCGAGTCTTCCTTATTTACACTTTGAGAGAAAGTTGAGGTGACACGATCATTTCATTTATTAACATACTTAAATAAGTATTTAATGGATCGTGATTGATTTCACCATTCTACATTAATATGTGCGCCATACTTCAATAATAAAAATCTATTATGGGGCACAACATACCTATTATCCAACTCAATNGGTAGTTCTACCATCCTCCCTTCTTTTATAAATAGGATATACATCTTCATCAACTGTGGTTGATGGCACAATTTTTTTTGGAAAGTGCTTTCTACATTTGTCGTTCTACATGCAAGGAGAAGATTTTCTAGCAGAACCGCACGAGCCATGCATCATAAAATTTGTAACAGCCTTATAATATTGAGGATCGACATTTTTATCTGGTAATTCTGCTGAAATTATTCCATCAATATCTCCGATTTTTGGGTGTTTCTTACGAAGAAAAAGCAAGAGATGTGCATGAGGCAAGCCTCGCTTTTGGAATTCAACTGTGTAAATTACTGCAAAAAAAAATGATTTATTAGATAAGTAAGTATTTTTATAAATTATGTTTAGTATTAAGTTATAATAACTTAAAATAATTATGCAACAATTGTTAAAGAATAAAAAGGTTACACCTGCTTTTACTTCTCTAAAGACTCTATTGTCTCGTAGGTCCTTTATCATGCGATCCAATTTCATTTTGAAAATCCTTCTTAAAATGTCAGGACGATTTTCTGGAGATAGTCCCCTAGTCTCCACAAATCTAGTAATTTCAGGCCATTTTGGGTTGCAAATAAATGTGATGAAGAGATCAGGGTACCTTGCCCATTTGCAAATTGCCATGGCATCTTGATAATTTTGAAACATGTAACGTGCACCCCCTGTGAAGCTGGAAGAGAGTATAACTCTTTGTCCTTGAGAAGAAGGTTCAATGTCTCTATGCAAAACAACATCTTCTAAACCTTTATAAAAGTGTACTCTCAATTGTTTCTGATGGAGCCTAATAAAGCTCAATCGAGAAGATTCCGTCATTGTATCTCAATCTACTGTGAATTGCTGAAATAATCTTTTAGATGACACAATTGTTGGAACTTCAGACCTACTTTCTTGAATTTTGTATGGTAAGTATTCACGCGTGCTAACACATTTCCTTCCACTAGTAGAATCATCACTTTAATTTAAAGGAATATCTTCTCGGTATTTATCTTCACCGTATGAAAATAGTACTGGATATTGCAAACCCAAGTATGCAGCATTTAATTCATTTATCCTTTGTAGTTGTCCTGATTGACTTTCAACAACGATATCTCTGTCGGACCTTATTTGTTCAAAATCACCGACTACCAAAGCAGTTACCTCTGAAACCGTCGGTAAGTTGTATCTTCTTCCATCAGAGTCTCTTTCCCCTATCAATATTAGTCTAACATTTGCGCTTCGATCTTCTTGAAATCGATCTCTTACCATTCCAAATGACTTTGCAAAAACATTGTGGTCATCAAGCATTTGCTTCAAATCAGTAACAATTTCTGCATGAAGTTGATTGTTACTTTCAGAATTACTGCAAGAAACAATTATTAAATTCAACTAAAAATATTTTTCTTTTAAAAATTTATTATTAAGCAATCGATCAATATTAACCTGATAGCATGAATTCTATCTTCCACTTCATTTTTTGTATCATAGTTATACAATTGTGTAAATTTTGGAGTAGATCCCTGTGGAGGTAATAAGGTTCCTATTTGGTGATAGTTTTACTCAGATAATCTGAATGTTCTCGGTCCCTTTGTTTGGTTGACAGAGACATCAATCTTTCCTCCCATTGATGTAGATGAGAAGATAGAATTATATGTTCTTGTAAGCTTGATTGCATATCGCCTTGATACATAAAATTAAATATTAATAAACTTGTATATATGACGGTTAGTTGTGGTGTTCTTGTAATAGCATACCTGATATATCACCATGAATATCGACATCCTCAAATTGTGGAAAAAAAAGTTTAAACATTAATAGTTAGAATAATTTGAAATTCATGTTTCTGAAATAAAATTATAAGTATATTGGAATAATCATCGGAATTCATTTAACATAGTGAAATCTTTAAAATTAAAAGGACAAAAACAAAATATATACATAACCATATTAATAAGATTTTAACAAACGTCCTCTACTTAAGAAAATAAAGAGAAAGAAGAAAACAGCAGCAAATAAAAGTTTAACTTTTAAAAAAGTCTTTTGCTGGATTTTGGAATAAACGATGAAAAGCACACAATTGTAAATTCAAATGTCGAATATCAACATCCATATATATATATATTTTTCGAAATCTAACATGGCATATTTTGTTAGTTCACGTAATGAAAAATAGTAGAACATGCTGTTTTATTGATGAGTTTCTGGTGCAATGTGAATTGGTTTTAGGATGTATAAGTATATATATAAATTACAATCTCATATTTAATGTGGAGAGCCGATGGACCGTCACAAACTTTTACATCCTCAAACTAATAATATGTAGTTGGAATTTATGAATGACTCACGTTTTTACATCAGCTTCACTGAAATATATATTTACCTTGCAATGTTGGTATCGCATTTAAATCTTGTATAAGATGATCTGTTTGCACAGTTGAAGCCGACGAACCAATTCGTTAATTTTTGTGTGGCGCTGAATTTGGATATAGTGCTGGAGAATGAGACGATGAATCATGTCCATAGTTCTTTATATGTGCATTGCATAATGGAGTGTAATTTTTATGATTTGTTATATCCGTTAATGGTTGTTTTGTTTTTCCTTTCTCGAAAGCATTCTCTCTGATAGCAATAGGATCAACAAAGTCTGTAAACCATACAAATAAAAATTAGTTAACAATTAGAAATTAACAAAGTTAAGGAAAATGTCATACAATTAAGGGATGTCATGTCATGACGTGTTTTAATATAAATTTACTCATGTGTTCACGTTAGAGGTTAGTATAGAAGAATTGAAAAGCTGATTTGAAATGTTGACTTTTTGTACGACTAAAGCATATAAAAATGCGACAAATAAAGACGATACACGTATACAACTAAGCATCCGAATAACTTAAAAAATAAAAATGCTTTAAGATTCAATATCAACAAATGCAACTTTGAAATTGAAAAAACGGAGAATCAAACAACTGAGTAAGACAACGAAGTTGCATCTAATTGTTGAAAAAATATAAAATTTCTCATGCTATAAAAGTATTTTAATTTATCGTATTAGCAGAATAATCAAAATATTGGAATAAAATTATCCTCCACACTTATTATAATAAAATGTTCCGATTCTTACTTGGCACTTATTACAATAGTCAGACTGTACTCTAAATTAATGCACATATAATCACAAAAAAAATTAAACGGCAAAATCAGTTTCGAGACTGGTAAGATAACCCTCTAAATGTTCACTTGTTTATTCTATAGGAAGTTACGGACAATAATGACATGAATTTTAAATTCTTTAAATTTCTTAACTTTAATTTTTTATTATTTCAAGAAGAGCTCGAATGTGAATTCAAAGTTTAGCTAAACAATTTTTTGTCAAGTCGACGATAGTCCTTCTAAGAAGCTCAAACATAATTAAGGTTAAAAATCTTTCTTTTTAGGACTGAAACATCACATTGCATACAACAAAAATGAGTAAAGCGTATAAGGAATCGACAAAAATATATGGTAGTTATTATAATAAGGGACCGGATAACATAGATAATTTCATTTTGCTGTATGTNTAAAAATATTTCTTTTTAGGACTGAAACATCACATTGCAAACAACAAAAATGAGTAAAGTGTATAAGGAATCGAAAAAAATATATGGTAGTTATTATAATAAGTGACCGGATAACATAGATAATTTCATTTTGCCGTATGTCATGAGGGACCGGATAACATAGCAATGATTTTGTATTAAAAATCAGTAAATTGTTATAAAAGTTCATCCCATTTTTATCCGAGGAATATTTAGGCCGTTTCTGGCATATTCTATTTTTTCTTGCGAGTTTCTTCTGTTCTTCCATATCAAAGTGTCGTACAAATTGATTTTGCTGCGAGAACTGGTAGATTAATTGGAAATTTTGTGGATCTTTAGGCAGATATTTTAAATTATCATGTTCTTGACTTAATCTCTAAAATTGTGATGTTTTATTAAATCATGATCATAGTGAAAATTTACATTAATTTATCCTTTAAACAACAATTTTAATATAATATATCAAGAAACTGAAATATTTATAGGCAACACCTAGTTTCCGGACACAAATAAAAAGAGTCAGTTCGAGCTTGATCAAATTGTACTAAAGCTCAGTTGAGATCAGCTCGACTCTATAAGATTCAAAATTCGATTATCACACCTAATTAGACGTATGCGAGTATTTTCCAGTTGATGTTAAATCAACTTCTTTTTTATAGAAAAGAGGCAAGACTATGCTCGACCCCGTTTCAT
The DNA here is from genome assembly GCA_005239525.1 of Nicotiana knightiana. NCBI lineage: Eukaryota > Viridiplantae > Streptophyta > Magnoliopsida > Solanales > Solanaceae > Nicotiana > Nicotiana knightiana. The sequence goes on from ML437486.1 coordinate 52,487, forward strand.
TCAAATTTCGATTCGATTGGATCAAAGATCGGGCTTGATTGAGCCGGCTTGACTAGGCTCGTTTAGTTCGATTACTCGTGTAACTTTTTCTTTCCAAAAAAAAAAACATCATTAGGCTCAACTGCTAAGTAGTAAATCAGATATCAACAAACGTTAGCTCGGAAAAATTGTAGTAAAGCTCGGTTGAGCTCAGATCGGCTCCAAAAGATACAAAGTTCGATCAATACATTTGATGATTAGACGTGTGTGAGTTTTTTCCCGGTGATATTAAATCAACTTATTTTTAAAAAAGATGCATGGCTATGGTAGATCCCGTTTTATTCTAAATTCGGCTTGCCTTGGTCAAATATCAAGCTCGATTTAGCTTGCTCAGTTAGGCTCGTTTGGTTCGACTAATCGTGTAACTTTTAAAAATAACATTCAATCATTAGGTTCAATTGTTGAGTAGTAAATCAGAGATCAATAAATGTTAATTAGATAGTTAATTCTAAAGTAGTAATCATTTTTTGTTAATCAATCAATTTAAAATGAATTGTTAATCACACTCCGTCTTAGATTAGGACTAAATTATCTTTTTCTTGACTTAATCTCTAAAATTATTTTTTTTGTTATGTTTTATTAAATCATGATTGTAGAGAAAATTTAAATTTAATTATCCTTTAAATGATAATTTTTATATAATCTTTTAATAAATAGAAATCATTATAGCCTTTGCCTAGTTTCCGAACACACCAAAAAGAGTCGACTCGAGCTCGGCCAAATTGTAGTAAAGCTCGGTTGAGCTCAGCTCAGCTTCATATAAGATACAAAGTTGGATCAACACAGTTGACTAGGCGTATGTAAGTGTTTTTCAATTGTTGTTAAATCAACTTATTTTATAAAAAAGAGACATGACTCTACTTGTCACGACCCAAAAGGTCATCACCAATATCCTTACCCATTATGTGCTTCGAGGCCTTGAAAATCTCATCTTTAGTTGCCTCGATTTGCATGCATAGTCTAGGCATGTAGACGGGAAGCTTTGATGTGAAAACTTGATGAAAAGTTGATTTTATAACGATTAATTGATTAACGTTGAATTTGGTCAACATTTTTGGTAAACGGAACCGGACCCGTGATTTGACGGTCCCGGAGGGTCCGTAGAAAAATATGGGACTTGGGCGTATGCCCGAAATCGAATTCCGATGTCCCAAGCCCGAGAAATAAGTTTTTAAAGAAAATTGTTTTATGGGAATAATAAAGACTTTTGGAAATGATAATTAATGTGAAAACGGTGTTTCCGGGCCCGTATTATGGTTCCGGATCCCGGAAGAGATTTGAATATATGTTATGTGAGTTATCTGTGAAATTTGGTGTAAAACGGACTTGATTTGATGCGTTTCGGACCGGAAATGGAAAAGTTAAAGGTTAATGATTTTTGAGGATTTTCATAGGTTTTGGTGTTTAATTCATTGATTTTGATGTTATTTCGGTGGTTTTAGTACTTGAATATGTCTGTATACTGATTTGGGGGTCGTGTGTATTTTTGGTTTTTGAGTCCCGAGGGCTCGGATGCGTTTCGGGTAGTTAACGGGGTGTATAAAGTTGGAAAATCTGGTGTTTTTGATGTTCTGCTGGTGTCTGGTGTAAAATCAGCGAACGCGGAGCACAGCACAGTGCTTCTATGCAAACGCATCCCCAAGGGTGCAAACGCGTAGAGTTAGGATGGGCCTGGGGGGCTGGGTAGCGTTTGTTTTTTGCGAACGCGATCATTGGACCGCGAACGCGCAAGCCAGGCGAGTTGAACCTACGCGAACGCGGCCAAGGCCTCGCGAACGCATAGGTCTGGAAAGTCAAACCTTCGCGAACGCGGCCATGGGCCCCCAAATGCGAAGGGTAATTTTGCCCAGTTATTCTTTAAAGCTCAAAAACAGAATGCATTCCGGATATAACCCATTTCTTCTCAAACCTCTTCTTCCCCACTCCCCCTTAGGCGATTTTGGAGGCTTCCATCACCATAGCTTCAGAGGTAAGTGAATCCAACTCTAATTTCTTCCATTTTTCCTTCATCAACACTAGAATCTAGGCCTAGAATCATGAAAACAAGTAGAAATTAGGGAATTTGGGTAGAGTTAGGGATTATGGGACTTTGGGAAATTCAACCTCAATTTGGGGTCGGATTTCAAAACAAACCATATATTTGAAACCTCAATTTGTGGTCGGATTTCAAAACAAACCATATATTTGAACTCGTGGGGGTATGGGTGATGGGGTTTTGGTCCGAGCCTCGTGTTTGGACCAAGCGGGGCCGGGGTCGAATTTTGTTATTTTGGAAGAATGCATGGAAATGGGTAATAAGTCTATGTAATTGAATTATTGAATCCTCATTGATATACTTGAGTTAATTATGTCTAGATAATACCATTCCGGAGTTGAATTCTAAAGGAAAGGCGGTGTTAGAGGTTGATTGCTATATTTTGGACCAGAGGTAAGTGTTTGGTCTAACCTTAGCTTGAGGGAATAGGAGTTGAGTCTTATTTGCTGTTTGCTAATTGTCGAGTACGATGTATAGGCATGGTGACGAGTATCTATACATTGGTGTCTAGCATGACCGTGAGTCTTAATATTGCGAATATTCTGATTTTATTGTAACTTCCATGCTTACTTGATGATTTCTATATGTTGTAAAGATCATGTGAAGGGAATTGTGATCTTTAAACTTTGAGGAGAATTGGCTCGAGTTGTAATACGAATAGAGAAGATATATGAGATAATTGAATCCTTTGGAGCATTGGCTCAAGTGATAGAGTAAATTATGAAGTGAAAGTGGAAGAAAGAGAAAGAGTTATTAAAATAAACCCTTGCCAGGTCATGGTTGCTCTAGTGACTATCTCCTTTGCTAGTATGTTGACATTACTGTTACTGTTCCCTTGCCGGGATTTAATTGCTTAATTGATGTTCCATTGCCGGGATTTCTATTTCTATTATGTTTACTCCCTTGCCCTTTGTTTGTGATTGTAGTTTGGGTGAGAAAGAGTGTTAAAGCACGAAGGGTGATGTCGTGCACTGTTTGCTATTGTGAGGAAGAGTGTTAAAGCACGATGGGTGACGCCGTGCATTGTTTGATATTGTGAGGAAAGAGTGTAAAGCACGAATGGTGATGCTGTGCCGTATGATGTACCATTCCGTACAAATATTCATTGATTATACTATGAGGAAAGACAGTAAAAGCACGAAGGGTGATGTCGTGCACATGATTATTGATACGATTGATTTGGTAAGGACGAGAGTAAAAGCACTAAGGGTGATGCCGTGCAAGTTTGTGATTTCTGATTCTTATTGATATTCTGGCCTTGTTGTTGCTTTCTTCATTTGAGATTTCTTATATGAAACTGTTATCTCCCCACAGCATGTTCCCCTTCCTTTATTGATCGATTACTTCCTGTATATCTTTTCCGTTGTGTGTGTGTGTGTATATATATATATATATATATATATATATTCGAACTACACATGTTAACTTGGTAGTCTTGTTCTAGCGTCGTCACTACTTCGTCGAGGTTAGGCTAGGCACTTACCAGTACATGAGGTCGGTTGTACTGATGCTACACCTCCACTTCTTTATGTTGTGCATATTACGCAGCCGGACCCGGTGGACATCATTAGTGAGAGTGTCTTTCAGCTTATCCTAGAGGCTTCAAGGTATACTCGCTGGCGTTCGTGGGACTTGGCGTCTCTCCCATCCCTATGTCACCGTTTCTGTCTTGTTTTCCTCTAGTTTCAGAGACAGTCATGTATTTCCTTTCAGACTTTGTATTTATCACTCTTATAGACAGTTCGTGAGTTTGTGACTCCAGCTTTTTGAAATTTATGCGTCGTTGTATTGTGCTTCCTTTACTTAGTTTTGAAACTATATTTATTTCCATTGTTAAGTTGTGAACTGTTGTTAGCTGGTTCTATTAATTCGAATTTATCATGCTAGTTTAACTGTACATGTTGGCTTGTCTAACGGGTTTAACGTTAGACGCCATCACGGCCCGGTGGTGGGATTTCGGGGCGTAACAAATTGGTATCAGAGAACTAGGTTGCTTAGGTCTCATTAGTCATGGACAACTTGGTAGAGTCTGAAGGATCGGCACGGAGACGTCTGTACTTATCCCCCAGACGCTGCAAAGTTAGGATGATCCCACATTTCTGAGTACTGATTGAGTTTCTATTCTATTCTCTCGCAGATGGCGAGGACGCGTGCTTCCCTTGGTTCCGCTCAGCAGCCCGACACTCCTGCTACAGCTCCTACGAGGGGTCGAGGTCAAGGTTGAGGACGAGGTCATGCTAGAGGTCGAGGCCTGGGCCGGGCTCAACCTAGAGCAGCAGCCCCAGTGGAGGACCCTTTTGTCGAGTCTGACGAGGAGGTCCCCGTTCCGGCAGTCCCAGTTGGACCAGCTTAGGTCCCAGAGGGGTTCATCGCTACCCTAGTACTTCAGGACGCTCTTATCCATCTAGTCAGACTGATGGAGAGTGTAGCACATGCGGGTCTTCTTCCTACTGCACCAGCTGTCTCTCAGGCTAGGGGAGGTACGACTCTTGCCAATCGCACGCCAGAGCAGCTAGCTTCACCGTTTCAGACTCCGGCACCTCAGCTAGCCGGAGTAGCTCAACCGGGTATTGCAGCACCGCTAGCAGAGGGAGCAGTTATGACAGCGGATGCTTTATTGAGGCTGGACCAGTTCACTAAGTTATTCACTTCTACTTTTACTAGTTCACAATCAATGGACCCGCAGGATTATTTGGACAGCTGCCATGAGGTTCTTCGGAACATGGGCATAGTGGAGTCGAACCGAGTTGACTTTGCTACTTTTCTTTTATCTGGCACAGCCAAGAGTTGGTGGAGAGACTACTGCTTAGCCACACCAGCGGGGTCTACACCTTTGACTTGGAGTCACTTCTCAGAGGTAATTTTAGGGATGTTCCTTCCCATTACTTAGAGAGAGGACCTTCGGAGGCAGTTTGAGCGTCTCTAGCAGGGATCCATGCCAGTCACTCAGTACGAGACCAGGTTCATCACTCTAGCTCAACATGCTCTTATGATACTTCCCACTAATCGGGAGAGGGTTCGGAGATTTTTTGAGGGATTGGCCCAACCTATCAGACTTCAGATGGCTAGAGAGTTAGGTACCCTTATATCGTTCTAGGATGCGGCCAATGTGGCCAGGAGGATTGAGATGATTATGTCACAGGGTGGTTGTCAGGGGGCAGACAAGAGCCCCCGTTATTTCGGTCGTTTCAATGGAGCCTCATCTGGAGGGCAGGGATTCTTCAAGTAGAGGTCATCCTCCCAGACTCTTTCTGTCAGCTCTCCAGGTTTCTGATGGTATGTCAGGTGGTCGTGGTTCTCAGACGCACTATTCTGATCAGCACCCTTACAGTGCGCCACGATCTCCCTTCAGTGCACCGCCACTTCAGAGTTTTCGAGGTAGTCATTCAGGCGACAGGGTCATACTGAGTTCCCTTAGCAGTCGAGGTGTTGTTACACTTGTGGCGATCCGGGTCACATTGCCAGATTTTTCCCTCGAGCACCAGGTGGTTCGCAACATCAGGGTTCCCGTGCCATGGTACAGGCACCAGGTGTTCCACAGCCTGCCCAACCAGCTAGAAGTGGGGGTAGAGGTGCTAGGGTTGGAGGTAGAGGTCATAGAGGTGGAGGCCAGCCAACAGCCGGCCGTCCCAGAGATGTGGTTCAGGGTGGTGGGGCCCAGCCCCGATGTTATGCTCTTCCAGCCAGGCCAGAGGCTGAGTCTACAAATGCAGTCACTACAGGTACTATTTGGGTTTGTGACAGAGATGCTTTGGTGCTATTTGATCCAGGGTCTACGTATTCGTATGTGTCCTTTTATTTTGCACCGTATCTGGTGATGCCTAGTGATCCACTGAGTATTCCTGTTTATGTATGTACAACGGTGGGCGATTCTATCGTGGTCGATCGAGTCCATCGTTCTTGTGTTGTGGCGATTGGGGGTCTTGAGACCAGTGTTTATTTCTTGCTTTTAGATATTGTCGACAATGATGTTATATTGGGGATGGACTAGTTATCCTTATATCATGCTATCTTGGATTGCCATGCCAAGACTGTGACCTTAGCCTTACCGGATTTGCCCCATTTAGAGTAGAGAGGGACTCCTCGTCATTCTACCTGCAATCTTATTTCGTACGTGAAGGCTTGATGTATGGTCGAAAAGGAGTGTTTGGCTTATTTGGATTATGTGCGTGGTTCCAGTGTTGAGGTTCCCTCTATTGATTCGGTACCCATGGTTCGTGAGTTTCCTGAGGTCTTCCCTTCAGACCTGCCGGGATGCCACCCGATGGGACATTGATTTCTGCATTAATTTGGCCCCGGGCACCCAACCCATTTCTATTGCGCCGTATTGCATGGCCCTACCAGAGTTGAAAGAGTTGAAGGGACAGTTGCAGGATTTTCTTGGGAAGGGTTTCATAAGACCCATCGTTTTTCCTTGGGGTGCGCCGGTGTTGTTTGTGAAGAAAAAGAATGGTTCGATGAGGATGTGCATTGATTACCAGCAATTGAACAAGGTTACAATCAAGAATAAGTATCCAGTGCCGAGGATTAATGATTTGTTCGATCAGCTTCAGGGTGCCAAGGGATTTTCAAAGATAGACTTGAGATCTGGCTACCATCAGTTGAGGATTAGGGCATCCGATGTCCCTAAGACAGCCTTCCGCACTCGGTACGGGCATTACGAGGTTTTGGTCATGTCGTTTGGATTGACAAATTCCCCAGCAGCTTTTATGGACTTGATGAACCGAGTGTTCAGGCCTTATTTGGACTCGTTCGTGATAGTCTTCATTAATGATATATTGATATACTCCCGCAGCCAGGAGGAGCACGAGCAACATCTCAGAGTGGTTCTTCAGACTCTGAAGGATAGTCAGCTATATGAAAAATTTTCGAAGTGTGAACTTTGGTTGAGTTCAGTTGCATTCCTGGGTCATGTCGTATCAGCAGAGGGTATTCAGGTTGACTCAAAGAAGATTATAGCAGTCAAGAACTAGCCTAGACCAGCATCAGCTACAGAGATTTGAAGTTTCTTGGGATTGGCAGGCTACTATCGTCGATTCGTGGAAGGGTTCTCATCTATTGCAGCCCCGATGACCAGGTTGACCCAGAAGGGTGCCCAGTTCAGATGGTCGGACGAGTGTGAGGCGAGCTTTCAGATGCTCAAGACAACTCTGACTACGATACTGATATTGGTTTTGCCCACAGATTCATGACCTTATTATCACGACCCATTTTCGGAGTCGTGATGGAGCCTGTCGTGGAACCAGGCAAGCCACCCATTTTATCTAACTATATACAAATTCCCATAAAATGCCCTTTTTTAACTAATTCTGAAATCCATAACAAAATAATAATTCCAGTATTTTGGGAAAGCCGGTTTATAAAATTCAAACGAACAAATCCTACTAATCCCGGATCCAGTGTTACACAGTCATGAGCTGCCAATACTAAATCAAATCAAACGAAATGACTAACATAGTCGGAAAATAAATACGATAGGTAGAAAGGAAAGAGAAGACGAGATCACGGTCGCCGGCTGCTACCTGGCCCGAGCAGAACTCCTCTGTACCTGGATCTGCACACAAGGTGCAGGGGGTAACGTGAGTACACCAACTCAGCAGTAACGAAACAAAACTACGGGCTGAGAGGTAGTGATGGACTAAACCTCTGACAATTCAAACAACAGTATATAAATTGGACATAACAGTAATATACCAGGAAATAAATACGATGTATCAAGATGTGTCTGTAACCCTGCATACTAGCATGGATGCATATGGAATCATGATTGATGTGTACTCATTAATCGAGCTCTCATAAGGTGGTCCACTCAGTACTAAAATACGGCCTTCAGGCCCAGGGAAGTCCATCACAGATATTACATAAACACAAGTGACACAGTCACTAAGTACTGAGGAAAACGGCTAATCCAGCCCCCACGGAGAAATCCATCTCCGGAACACAATAACCACGGAGAAATCCATCTCCGTAATATCTGTGCGCTCAGTGGGGGTGTATAGACTCCGGAGGGGCTCCTTCTAGCCCAAGCGCTATATCAAGCCAACGAAGGCATGATTTCAGAATCGCTGCGGTCTGCAGTCCGAACTCATAACTGTCTCAAAACCAGGCTTCAAGCCTCACTCAGACAGTGCCTTCCAGTGTCACTTAGAATGCTCTAACATATGCAATGCAGCCCAAACCAATGATAATATAAAATAAACTAGCAACTTACGAGACTGAGGCATGAAACATATACTATAACAGGACTGAGTACATGAAAGCAATAATCACAGATAGAGACAGCAATAATCGACCATTCTGGTCTAAACCCATCAGTGTGAAACCTTAACATTTACACTTAGCATGTTTTCTATTTCGTTCAAAGTAATTACTACCTTCACAGTACAATATCAATCTGGGATAACTAGTAGACAATGTCGTGGGATAAGCCAGGCTACAATTATTCACTGAACGCCCGCAAGCCCGTCACTTGGCAAGTGCGTCACCTTAATTAACAACAAATATCAAGTAGTTTGGGGTTTCGAACCATCATTTCCAAGTTTGGAAGCGTTACTTACCTCATAACCGGCTAACATACTACTCCGCAATGCCATTGCCTCTAAATTCGGCCTCCGAGTGCTCCAAATCTACGAAGTTCAGATTTTTATCATCAATATAAGCCTAAGGAACGATTTCCAATTGAAAATATCAAAGTTCACCCAAAAAATCAGAAACCGGTCAAAACCCGACCCCCGGGCCCACGTCCCAAATTCCAGAAACTTTTATACCAAACTGTTCTTCGTCCTCTCACGAGTCCGTACATATAAAGAACACTAAATTCGGAGTCCAAATGACCCCTCAAATCACCATTTTAAATATTCTAACTCCCAAGCCCTAATCACCCAAATTTACACTGACTTTTCTCTAATTTCCACAATAATTCCGACCATTAATCACATATAAACGAGTTTAGAGTCCAAAAATCTTACCTTGGTGAAGAACTATCGAATTACCTCTTCAAAACCCTTCAAAACGCTTCAAACCCGTAGGAAATATTGAGAAAATGGCTAAAATTTACGAAGGCACGCTTTTATACCTTCTACCCTGTGGGTCAGCACCTGCGACCACTTACTCGCGTCTGCGGAACCGCACATGCAGATCTCAGGTCGCTCCTGCAGAAAATCCTAAGGCCTCAATTCCCACTCCTCGCACCTGCAGAATCCCCTCACTTGGCAAATTTCCGCACCTGCGGTGCCTCGCCCGCTCTTGCGAGACCGCACCTGCGGCTCCCCATCCGCAGGTGCGAAAACACCAGAACATCACTCAATAGATTTCCCTAATGCCAAAAATGCCCGATAACCACCCGATATCAATCCCGAGTCCCTCGGGACCCCAACCAAAGTTACCAAAACATCACATAACATCATTCAAACTTAGTTGCACTCTTAAAACACCAAAACTAACATCAAAACACCAAATTTACATTGGATTCAAGCCTAAGAACTTTGAAGTCTCTAAAAATCCTCCAATGATGCCGAAACTACCCAAAACAACTCCGATTAACCTGAAATTTTGCAGACATATCCAAATTGACACTACGAACCTGTTCCCGTTTCGGGAATTCCATTCCAACCTCGATAGCCTATTTTCCACTGCCGACTGGAAATTGCCAAAAACTAACTTTCGCCAATTCAAGCCTAATTCTACACCAGACATCACAAAAAAATTCCGAACACACTCCTATGTTCCAAATCACCTCACGAAGCTATCCGAGCCATAAAATCCGTATTCCGAGGTCGTTTACCAATAAGTCAACTCTCAGTTTACTTTTCCTATTATATGGCTATCTTTTAAAGACTAAGTTACTGAATTCTCATTTAACCATTACGATTTCAAGCCTATCAACTCTAACACCTCAATAATAGAATAGCCAATATATAAAAATTCAATAAAAGTAATTTAAAGGCAGGTTTTTACGTAACGACAGGCCGGGCCGTTACATTCTTCCCGTCTTAAGCAAACGTTCGTCCTCGAACGGGTCTAGAAACATACCTGGAGTCTCAAACAAGTGAGGATATTTGCTCTGCATCTCCCGTTCGGTCCCCCAAGTAGCCTCATCCACTGGCTCACCTCTCCACTGCACCTTCACTGAAGCTATCTCCTTTGACCTCAACCTTCTCACGTCGCGAGCCAAAATAGCCACTAGCTCTACCTCATAAGACATATCATCCTTAAGCTGAACTGTGCTGAAGTCTAACATATGAGACGGGTCTCCAACATATTTTTTGTGCATCGACACATGGAATACCGGATGAACACTCGACAGACTGGGTGGCAAGGCAAACCTATAAGCCACCTCTCCAACCTTATGAAGCACCTCGAAGGGACCAATATACCGCGGACTTAGCTTTCCTCTCGTCCCGAACCTCATAACACCCTTCATGGGTGATACCTTCAGCAGTACCTTATCCCCTTCCGTAAAGGACACATCCCGAACCTTCCGGTCTGCATAAATCTTCTGCCTAGACTACACCGTGCGAAGTCTCTTCTGATCAACTTTACCTTCTCCAACGCATCCTGAACAAAATCTGTGCCCAATAACATAACCTCCCCAGGCTAGAACCAACCAACCGGCGATCTACACCTCCTACCATATAAATCCTCATACGGGGCCATCTGAATACTGGACTAGTAGCTATTATTATACGCAAACTCCGCTAGTGGCAGGAACTGATCCCATGAACCACCAAAAGAAATCACATAAGCCCGTAACATGTCCTATAGAATCTGAATAGTCTTTTCCGACTGCCCGTCGGTCTGAGGATGAAATGCGGTGCTCAATTCAACCTCACTACCTATACCTCTCTTTACGGCCCTCCAAAATTGAGATGTGAACTGAGTACCCCTGTCAGAAATAGTAAAAACCGGAACTCCATGCAATCGGACAATCTCCTTAATGTAAATACCAGCTAACCGCTCTGAAGTATAAGAAGTGCTGACAGGAAGGAAGTGCACAGACTTTGTCAATTGATCCACAATGACCCAAATTGCATCAAAACTCTTCGAATTTCATGGAAGCCCATCTACAAAGCCCATGGTGATCCGCTCCCACTTCCACTCCGGAATATCTAACCTCTAAAGTAATCCACCTGGTCTCTGGTGCTCATACTTGACCTGTTGGCAGTTGAGACACCGTGCTACATACGCAACAATATCTCTCTTCATCCTCCTCCACCAATAATTCTGCCTCAGATCCTGATACATCTTCGCAGCACCCGGATGAATAGAATATCATGAACTGTGAGTCTCTTCTAATATTAACTCTCAAATACCATCCACATTGGGCATGAAAATACGACCCTTCATCCTCATAACCCCGTCATCATCGATAGTCGCATTCCGGGCATCACCGCGATGAACTCTATCTGGAAGAACTAACAAGTGGCGGTCATAATACTGTCGTGCCTTAATCTGATCAAATAAAGAAGACCGGGAAGCCATGATAGCTACCAATTGCGGAGGGTCTGACAAATCCAATCTCACCAACTGACCCGCTAAAGCCTGAACATCAAGTGCTAACAATCGCTCTACTACTGAAAGGTAAGTCAGGCTCCCCAAACTCTCAATTCTGCGACTCAAGGCATCGACCACTACATTGGCCTTTCCTGGGTGACACAGAATAGTTAAGTCATAGTCCTTAAGAAGCTCTAACCATCTCCTCTGGCAAAAATTCAAGTCCTTCTGCCTTAGAAGATACTGCAAGCTATGATGATCAGTGAAGATCTCACACTGTACCCCATACAAGTAATGCCGCCAAATCTTTAAGGCATGAACAATGGCATCTATCTCAAGATCGTGCAATGGATAATTCTTCTCATGCATCTTCAACTGTCTGGACACGTAGGCAATCACCCTACCGTCATGCATCAAAATTGCTCCAAATCCAACTCTAGAAGCATCACAATAGACTGTGTAAGAACCCGAACATGTAGGCAATACCAATACTGGAGTTGTATTCAATGCTGACTTGAGCTTCTGGAAGCTATCCTCGCACTCATCGGACCATCTGAATTGAGCACCCTTCCGGGTCAACCTGGTCAAAGGTGAAGCAATAGAAGAAAATCCCTCCACAAAGCGACGGGAATAACCCGCCAAACCCAAGAAACTCCTAATCTCCGTAGCTGAGGACGATCTGGGCCAACTATGCACCGCCTCTATCTTCTTGGGGTCCACCTGAATACCTTTACTAGACACTATGTGACCCAAGAAATCTACTGAACCAAGAAAAAACTCACATTTGGAGAACTTTGCATAAAGCTTGTCCTCCCTCAATCTCTGCAACACAACCCTCAGATGCTGAGTGTGCTCTTCCTGGCTACGAGAGTACACTAGGATATTATCAATGAACACAATAACAAATGAATCAAGGTAAGGATGAAACACGTTGTTCCTCAAATGCATGAACGCAGCTGGGGCATTGGTCAGCCCAAAAGACATAACCAGAAACTCATAGTGGCCATATCTGGTCCTAAAATCAGTCTTCGGAATATCCTAATCCCGAATCTCCAGCTGATGATACCTAGACCTGAAGTCGATCTTGGAGAACACCCTACCTCCCTGAAGCTGATCGAAAAAGTCATCAATACGGGGCAAAGGATACCGGTTTTTCACCGTAACCTTGTCCAGCTGCCTATAGTCAATGTACATACGCATGGATCCATCCTTCTTCTTTACAAACAACACCGCTGCACCCCAAGGCGACACACTAGGCCGAATAAATCCCTTATGAAGGAGTTCCTGAAATTGTACCTTCAATTCATTCAACTCTGGTGGGGCAATGTGGCAAGGAGGAATAGGGATAGGATGGGTCTCAGGCAATAAGACGATACCAAAATCAATGTCCCTGTCAGGTGGCATGCCTGGAAGGTCTGTTGGAAAAACGTCCGGGAACTCATGGACCACGGAAATAGAATCAATGGAAGGATTCTCACTACCAACATCCCTCACAAAGTCCATATAATACTCACACCCCTTCCCAATCATACGATGAGCCTTCAGAAAAGAAATCACCTGGCTAGGCACGTACTCCACCGAACCTCTCCACTCAATCCTTGGCAATCCAGGCATCGCTAAGGTCACGATCTTGGAGTGATAGTCGAGAACCTCATGGTGGAGATAGCCAATCCATGCCTAAAATCACATCAAAGTCAACCATGATAAGTAATAATAGATCTGCCCGGGTCTCCCGGCCCCCAATAGATATAATACAAGACCGGTACACCCGGTGTACAACAACAGTATCCCCCACCAGATTCGACACATGAAAAGCCGAAAACAAGGACTCACGGGGTGTATCCAATAAATGTGCAAAGTATGAAGAAACATATGAATACGTAGAACCAGGATCAAATAATACTGCAGCATCCCGGTGACAAATTGAGATAATACGTGTAATCACTGCATCTGAAGCAATGGCATCTGGTCTGCCCGGAAGTGCGTAGAAATGGGCTTGCCCTCCACATGTCCGACCTCCCCCTCTGGGGCGGCCTCTGCCTTACTAACCTCCACCCCGGGCTGAGGGAGCGGGTGGTGTAGTAATTTGGTGCTGAAGCTTGAGGCTGGTTCCTGTGCTGAAATGAACTACCAGTAAGGCGGGGAAATACCTCCTGATGTGATTCGGATCCCCACACTCGAAACAACCTCTCCTAGCAATTGGCGATGGGGACTGATGGGAACCCCTGAGACTTGGGTAGCTGCTAGAAGAACCATGTGCTGAGGAACCCTGAACTGATGGTGGCCGAGATGAGCTATGGGCTGGAAGTGCACTGAATGAGGAACGGTTTGGATGAGAGCTACGGGGACCGTGTCCTGATGAAGCACCACTGTAAGCTGGACGGGCTGGCGGAGGAGGCCTGAATGGTCTACCTCTGTTTTGCTGGGACTGACCTCCCGAGTGATCGCCACTATAATTACCAGAACCTCGAGGCCTCTTGGCCTCGCTCTCAACACGCTCCTGGCGGCACACTGACTCAATCTCCCTGGCTATGTCAACCACCTCCTCAAAAGAAGCACCGGATACCCTATCCCTGCTCAGAAAAACCCGTAGCTGGTAAGAAAGACAATCTAAAAATGTCTGAATCCTCTCCCTATCTGTGGGAACTAGCTAGATGGCATGACGGGCTAACTCAAAGAACCTCATCTCATACTGCTTTGCGGTCATGTCTCCCTGATGCAACTGCTCGAACTCTCTGCGCAGCTCCTCTCTAAGAGAGTGAGGTATATACTTCTCCAGAAATAGAATGGAGAACTAGTGCCATGTAAGGGGCGTTGCATCAGTGGGTCTGCGCCTCTCATAGGCCTCGCACCAAGCAAGTGTAGCTCTCAAAAACTGAAATCTAGTGAATGGAACCCCGCTGGCCTCTAATATCCTCGCAGTACGTAATATTATCTGACACTTGTCCAAGAAAGCCTGGGCATTGTCGCCCTCTGTACCCCTAAAAGTCGGAGGCTGGAGTCTGTTGAACCTCTCCAACCTACGCTGCTCATCGTCAGCTAAGGCTGGGACCACATAATCCTCTTCCGGAGCAATCTGCTGCACTGGGGCTGCCCCAGGTGTCTGAAGTCCCTGCGTGACCTTATCAGGTGTCCGGGCAGCTGGAGTCTGGATGCCTCTGTCAGCTTGAGAAGTAGTCGCAGTAGTGGACATGGCGACGGCCTGTGCCAAGCTGGTGCACACCGTCTGAATCTGGGCTAGGGTCTCCTGAAGACCCGAAATCACAATGGGCATTGTTGGTGCTTGAGTCTGCCCTACTGGAATCTCAGTTGCGGGGACATGCACCTGAGTAACGGGAAGGTCCACAGGTGCTGCCCCGGCTGCTGTGCGGGCTGCACCCCTCCCTCTGCCATGGCCGCGATCACGGCCTCGACCTCGGGCTGGTCTTGCTAGGATCTGGTCACCACTAGCTTTAGCACGAGTCCTCACCATCTGTGAGAGAATGAAAACAACACAAGTTTAGTTTCAAAGTCCAACAGAGTCGCACGACAGAATTCAAAGAATGTGAGATTTTTCCCAAAGGTTTTGCAGACTTTCGAAGATAAGTACATACGTCTCCGTACTGATCCGCAAGACTCTACTAAACCTGCTCATGACTGGTGAGACCTATTTAACCTAGCGCTCTGATAACAACTTGTCACGACCCGTTTCCGGACTCGTGATGGCGCCTGTCGTGGAACCAGGAAAGCCACCCATTTTATCTAACTATATACAAATTCTCATAAAATGCCCCTTTTTAACTAATTATGAAATCCATAACAAGAAAATAATTCCAGTATTTTGGGAAAACCAGTTTATAAAATTCAAAAGAACAAATCCTAATAATCCCGGATCTAGTGTCACACAGTCATGAGCTACCAATACTAAATAAATTCAAACGGAATAACAAACATAGTCTGAAAATAAATACGACAGGTATAAAGGAA
Source organism: Nicotiana knightiana (assembly GCA_005239525.1). Classification (NCBI taxonomy): domain Eukaryota; kingdom Viridiplantae; phylum Streptophyta; class Magnoliopsida; order Solanales; family Solanaceae; genus Nicotiana; species Nicotiana knightiana. The sequence goes on from ML437486.1 coordinate 68,019, forward strand.
AGAAAAGACGAGATAACGGTCGCCAGCTGCTACCTCGTCAACTCTGATGAAATTAATGCTCTCCCTGGCCCGAGCAGAACTTCTCTGTACCTGGATCTGTACACAAGGTGCAGGGGGTAAGGTGAGTACACCAACTCAGTAGTAACGAAACCAAACTACGTGCTGAGAGGTAGTGACAGACTAAACCTCTGACAATTCAAACAACAGTATATAAATTTGACATGACAGTAATATACAAGGAAATAAATACGATGTATCAAGATGTGTCTGTAACCCTGCAAACTAGCATGAATGCATATGGAATCATGAATGATGTGTACTCATTAATCGAGCTCTCATAAGGTGTTCCACTCAGTACTAAAATACGGTCTTCAGGCCCAGGGAATTCCATCCCGGATATTACATAAACACAAGTGACACAGTCACTAAGTACTAAGGAAAATGGTTGATCCAGCCCCCACGGAAAAATCCATCCCCAGAACATAACAACCACAGAGAAATCCATCTCCAGAATATATGTCCGCTCACTGGGGTGTATGGACTCCGGAGGGGCTCCTTCCAGCCCAAGCTCTATATCAAGCCAACAAAGGCATGATTTCAGGATTGCTGCGGTATGCAGTCCGAACTCATAACTGTCTCAAAACCAGACTTCAAGCCTCACTCAGTCAGTGCCTTCCAATCTCACTTAGAATGCTCTAACATATGCAATGCAGCCCAAACCAATGATAATATAAAATAAACTAGCAACTTATGAGACTGAGGCATGAAACATATACTATAACAGGACTGAGTACATGAAAGCAATAATCACATATAGAGAAAGCAATAATCGACCATTTTGGTCTAACCCCATCGGCGTGAAGCCTAAACATTTATACTTAGCATGTTTTCTATTTCGTTCAAAGTAATTACTACCTTCACAGTACAATATCAATCTGAGATAACCAGTAGACAGTGTTGTGGGATAAGCCAGGCTACAATTATTCAGTGAACACCCGCATGCCCGTCACTTGGAAAGTGTGTCACCTTAATTAACAACAAATATCAAATACTTTGGGGTTTCGAACCCTCAGTTCCAAGTTTGGAAGCGTTACTTACCTTAAAACCGGCTAACACACTACTCCGCAATGCCCTTGTCTCTAAATTCGTCCTCCAAGATCTCCAAATCTGCCAAGTTCAGATTTTTATCATCAATTTAAGCCCAAGGAATGATTTCCAATTGAAAATATCAAAATTCACCCAAAAAATCCGAAACCGGTCAAAACCCGACCCCCGGGCCCATGTCCCGAAATCCAGAAACTTTTATACCAAACTGTTCTTCGTCCTTCTACATATAAAGAACACTAAATTCGGAGTCCAAATTACCCCTCAAATCACCATTTTAAATATTCTAACATATTCTAACTCCCAAGCCCTAATCACCCAAATTTACACTGACTTTTCCCTAATTTCCACCATAATTCCGACCTTTAATCACATGTAAATTATTTTAGAGTCCAAAAATCTTATCTTGGTGAAGAACTATCGAATTCCCTCTTCAAAACCCTTCAAAAAGCTTCAAACCCGTTGGAAATATTGAGAAAATGGCTAAAATTTACGANGAGTTTAGAGTCAAAAAATATTACCTTGGTGAAGAACTATAGAATTCCCTCTTCAAATATTGAGAAAATGGCTAAAATTTACGAAGGCACGCTTTTATACCTTCTGTCCAGTGGGTCTGAACCTGCGACCACTTACTCGCACCTGTTGAACCGCACCTGCAGATCTCAGGTGGCGCCTGCGGAAAATCCTAAGGCCTCAATTCCCGCTCCTGCGGTTGAACTCCCGCACCTGCGGCCTCACAGGTGCGGCCAATACCTCGCACCTGCGGAATCCCCTCACTTGGCCAATTTCCGCACTTGTGGTTCCTCACCCGCTCTTGCGGGCCAAAAATGCCCGATGGGGAGCCGTAGGTGCGAAAACACAAGAACAACACTCAACAGATTTCCCTAAGGCCAAAAATGCCCGATAACCACCCGATATCAATCCCGAGTACCTCGGGACCCCAACCAAAGTTACCAACACATCCCATAACATCATTCAAACTTAGTTGCACTCTTAAAACACCAAAACTAACATCAAAACACCACATTTACATTGGATTCAAGCCTAAGAACTTTGAAATTTCTAAAAATCCTCCAACGATGCCGAAACTACCCAAAACAACTCCGATTAACCTAAAATTTTGCAGACATATCCAAAATGACATTACAAACTTGTTCCTGCTTCTGGAATTCCATTCCGACCTTGATAGCCTATTTTCCACTGCCGACCAGAAATCGCCAAAAACTAACTTTCGCCAATTCAAGCCTAATTCTACACCGGACATCACAAAAATATTCCGAGCACACTCCTAAGCCCAAATCACCTCACGGAGCTATCCGCGCCATAAAATCCGCATTATGAGATCGTTTACCAATAATTCAACTCTCAGTTGACTTTTCCCATTATATGGCTATCTTTTAAAGACTAAGTTACTGAATTCTCATTTAACCATTCCGATTTCAATCCTATCGACTATAACAAATCAATAATAGAATATCCAATATATAATAGTTCAATAAAAGTAATTTAAATGTAGGTTTTTACGTAACAACATGCCGCGTCATTACATTTATACAGTCTATTGCGATGCTTCCCGTATTGGGGTTGGTGCAGTGTTGATGCAGGATGGCAAGGTCATTGCTTGTGCTTCGAGGTAGTTGAAGATTCATGAGAACAACTACCCAGTGCATGATTTGGAGTTTGCAGCCATTGTTCACGCATTGAAGATTTGGAGGCACTATCTGTATGGCGTGGCGTGTGAGGTGTTCACGGATCATGAGAGTCTTCAGTACTTGTTCAAGCAAAAAGAGTTGAATTTGAGGCAGAGGAGGTGGTTGGAGTTGTTGAAGGATTATGATATTACCATCTTATATCACCCGGGGAAGGATAATGTGGTGGCCGATGCTTTGAGTAGGAAGTCAGCTAGTATGGGCAGTCTTGCTTTTATTCCGGTCAGTCAGAGGCTGCTGGCTTTAGATGTTCAGGCTTTGGCCAATCGGTTTGTGAGGTTGGATATTTCTGAGCCTAGTCGAGTTTTGTCTTGTACGGTCGCTCGTTCTTCATTATTGGAGGGTATCCGTGATCGGAAATTTGATGATCCCTATTTGTGTGTCCTTAGAGACACGGTGCAGCGAGGAGGTGCCAAGAAGGTTGCATTAGATGCTGATGGACTTTTGAGATTGCAGGGGGAGTTTGTGTGCCCAATGTGGATGGGATTTGAGAGTTGATTTTAGAGGAGGCCCATTGTTCTCGGTGCTATTTTCATCCAGGCGCCGCGAAGATGTATCAGGATTTGCGGCAGCATTATTGGTGGTGTAGTATGAAGAAGGATATTGTGGAATATGTGGCGTGGTGTTTGAATTGTCAACATGTTAAGTATGAGCATCAGAGGCTTGGTGGTTTATTTCAGAGGATTGAGCTTCCCGAGTGGAAGTGGGAGAGGATCACTATGAACTTCATTACTGGACTTCCGTTGACCCGGAAGAAGTTCGATGCAGTTTGGGTCATTGTTGATAGGCTGACCAAGTCAATGCATTTCATTTCTGTGGCAGTATCCTATTCATCCGAGAGGTTAGCTGAGATTTATATCCGGGATATTGTTTACCTTCATGGTGTGCCGGTATCTATCATTTAGGACCGGGGCACGCAGTTTACCTCTCATTTCTGGAGAGCAGTTCAGCGAGAGTTAGGCAGCCAGGTGGAGTTGAGCACAACATTTCATCCTTAGATGGACGCGCAGTCCGAGCAGACTATTCAGATATTGGAGGATATTCTCCGAGCTTGTGTTATTGACTTTGGAGATTCATGGGATCAATTTTTGCCTTTAGCAGAGTTTGGGTACAACAACAGCTACAAGTCGAGTATCCAGATGGCTCCTAATGAGGCTTTATATGGTAGGCGGTGTCGATCTCCGGTTGGATGGTTTCAGCCGGGAGAGTCTCGATTGTTGGGTACAGATCAAGGTTCAGGAGGCCTTGGACAATGTCAGGATCATTCAGGATAGGCTTCGTACAGCTCAGTCTAGGAAAAAGAGTTATGCAGATCGCAGGGTTCGGGATGTGGCTTTCATGGTTGGTGAGTGAGTATTGCTCCGAGTGTCGCCTATGAAGGGGGTGATGAGATTTGGGAAGAAGGGAAAGCTTAGCCCTAGGTTCATTGGTCGAGTGGGAGAGGTGGCTTATAGAGTTGTATTGGTGCCTAGCTTATCAGCCGTACATCCAGTTTTTCATATGTCCATGCTTCAGAGGTATCACAACAATCCAGCCCACATGTTAGATTTTAGCATTGTCTAGTTGGACAAGGACTTATCATATGAGGAGGATCCGGTAGCTATTCTAGACCGGCATGTTCGTCAATTGAGATCCAAGGGTTTTCCTTCTATTCGTGTTCAGTGGAGAGGTCAGTCTCCTGAGGCATCGACCTGGGAGTCCGAGTCTGATATGCGGAGCCGTTATCCTCATCTATTCCCCGACTCGGGTACTTCCTTCTTCTGTCCGTCAGAAATCTCCATTTCTTGAGCATATACTTAGGAGTGAGGAGTGTACTTTACTAATAAGCTCATAAGAAATCAAAAAAATTGTAATGTGCCATAACGATAACCTTTTTGATCATAAAACTATTCCTTTGATGTATGTTCATCTCTCACTACTATTACAATAACGCGACAAGAAACATATAAGACACTGTCTGCAGCTTCATTGATCCAATCAGTATCCTATATTCCATTTCATTTTCACCTCCAAAAAGTTGTTCTATTCTGTTTGTGCTACAGATATTACAATTACATACTTCATACACTACATCTATTCCAATAAATATATTTCAATGATGATATACAGAAATATTCCAACATCATTGTCTCAATATCTTCATGTTCAAATAAAAAACATAGATGATTAATGTTCCTGTGGTCCTGGTGCAACTGATGAGTTGTATTTTGTTTCGATGATTTAACAAACTTTTATGCAAAGGACCAGGTTGAGGACATAACGTATACACAAGATCACAAGTCATATATGCCTCCAGGAATTTCGGATCATACAGTGCTGAATGAGGACGGACCAGCTAAGGGACCTGATCCCTTAGCGGACTCACAGAATAAAGTACATGCCAACTTGACAACTATAAAAAGCTATGACAGATTGTCACGACCCATTTTAAGAATCGTGGTTGTAACGACCCGACCGGTCGCTTTGTGTTATCGGACCCCGTTCCCCCAAATGAAACTTCCCATGGTGGCATTTTATGATTTATGACTTGCGGGGACTGGTGGTCCGGGATTTGGAGGTGTCTTGAGTGCAATAGGAACAATTGGTTCCCTAAGGTTGGCCTTTAAGGACAAGTTTGACTTCGGTCAATATTTTGGGTAAACGACCCCGGAATCGAGTTTCGTCAGTTTTCAGTAGCTTCGTGTGATGATTTTGGACTTAGGCGTATGTTCGGATTGGGTTTCTGATGAGCATTTCGGCGCCCAATATTGAAATAAGAAGTTCTGTAAGTCTCTATTTCGGTTTGGGACGTGTTTTTGTGTTTTTAGGTCTGAACGGAATTCCGAGACCGGGAATAGTTCCGTTATGTTAATTATGATCTGCCTACAAAATTTGAGGTCATTCTGAATTGTATAGACCCGTTCGGTGCAATGGAATGAAATCTAGAATTCAGAAGTTCTTAAGTTTGAATTCAAAGGGTTTGGAGGGTGATTTTGAGTTTTAGCGATGTTTTGAGTGTTCCGTAAGCTCGAGCGAGTCCTTCATGTGGTTGGGGACTTGTTGGTATAATTTGTCAGGGGCTCGGGTGGGCCCAGGGGCCTACCGAACCCCGCACGGGGCCAAAAAACCAGCAAAATCCAAGGCTGGTGCAGCTGCTTCTGGTGTGACCGCACCTGCGGTCGCCCAGTCGTAGGTGCGAGACCGCACCTGCGGTCCCAGCCTTGCAGGTGCGGAACACCAATGAACCTCTCTACTTCCGCAGGTGCGGACTTGTGCCCGCTGGTGCGAGTCCACTAGTGTGGAAATACTTCGCAGGTGCGTGTCCGCTGGTGTGGACTTTCCCTCACAGGTGCTACCCTAGATCCTAGGCCCAACCTCCGCAGGTGTGGCCATTTCTTTGCAGGTGCGGGACCGCGCCTGCGGTCCCATAGTTGAAGGTGAGAAAATCCCTGTACGATATACCTATTTAATGTAAAAAAAACGGGTTTCTTCACATAATTTCACCCCCTAACCTCCATTGTTGAGCCCAAGAGCTTGAGAAAATAGTTCTTCAACCAATTCCTCCAAGAGGTAAGTAATTCCACTCCCTTTTACTAATTAAATTCACGAATTGTCAAGAAAACTCTACTAATTCCTAGAAAAATCTATGTTTTGGGTAGTAGTTGGGATTTTAGAAAATTTGGAGAATTATCAATTTAAGGATATGAATTCTTGTATAAATCATATAATTTTGGTCCTTAGGCTTCGACTGAGTGATCCCTTCGAGAATTTTCAGAATCCGAGCATGTGGGCCCGGGGTTGGATTTTTCGAATTTCTCAAGAATGTCGAAATTTGGGTAGACTAGAATGATTTCCCTACTTTGAGCATGCATTGATGTTATTGAACTATATCTGGCTAGTTGCGCGCCGTCGAGGGTAGATTTCAGAGATTCGGGCGTATCCTTGATCTGAGGGGTGGTTTCGTCGCGAGGTGAGTCTCATTTCCAACCTTGTAAGGGGGAAATGTCCCCATAGGTTCCTTGTTTACTATGTATACATGTTGTGGGGGCCGCGTACGTACCAAGTGATTAGAGTTCATACGTGGCGACTATATTTCTATGTCGGGTAGCTTTAGGAATCACGAGCATGCCTCTGTGTGCCTTATTTGTACCATTTTGATTTGGATCCCAGTTTGCTATTCGTGTTATTGACACAGTCCTGTTGAATTCACTGTTGAGTTGGTACACACATGTACTTTTATATATATATATAAAATTGATATCGAGTCAGCACACGAGTCGCAGGGATGATGAATGACCGTGCGATAACTTATTATTATTATTCTTATCGAGTCAGCACACGAGTCGCAGGGATGATGCGCGATCGTGGCATAGCTTATTATTATTATCGAGTCAGCACACGAGTCGCAGGGGTGATGCGCGATCGTGGGATAGCTTATTATATCGGGTCAGCCCAGTCCCTATGACCACCTTTATGACTCTGGTCGGTTGTCTTGTTCTGGTATGTGTATGTTCACTTGAGTTTGAGTAACTTAATAAAAAAGTTGGAGTGTCAGGCATTGGGTAGGAGAATATTTTTGGTACCTTGTTGTCCCTTTTCAGTTATTATCTGGTTTTCGTTATTTTCTATATAATTGTTGCATACTATTTTTCCATGCCTATTCTTTTAGCCGTATTTTGTCATATATATTATGTTGCTGGACCTTAGTGAGTATCTAGTCGACCTCTCATCCCTACTCCTTCGAGTTTGGGCAGGATACTCACTGGGTACATATTTATTATGTACTCATGTTGCACTTCTTCTTTTTTTCCCTGTACTTGACTGTACATGTCAGGAGGCTGGTACATGTGATTATCAGGCCGGCGTTAGATACTGACTGGGCTGAGTCGACTTCGCGGTGAGCTGCTCTTCCTGGCGATCTCTGGCAGCACCCTGGAGTTTCCTTTTTGTCATTTCCCTGTCTACTTCATTCAGACTATGGGATTGTATATATATATATATATATATGTTATCCTGGTATATTCTGATAGTTGCTCATGATACTCGTGACACTAGTTCCTGGCACACACTTGCGTATATTTTGGGTTGTGGACTGTATTTTCATACATATGCTTATCTTTTGGCTCATGTATCAGATGTCTTTATTTTCACGTCACATGGTAATATCATGTTAAAAAATGCTTCAAACTAGTAAAAGTTGGAATAATCGATCATATGGGAAGGGTAACACTTAGTATAATTTATGTTGTCTTGCCTAACCCTGTTGTTGGGCGCCATCACGATCCATGTGGGAAATTGGGTCGTGATAACGTGGTATCAGAGCACTAGGTTCATGTAAGTCTCACGAGTCCCGAGCGAACCCAGTAGAGTCTTGCGGATCGGTACGGAAACGTCTGTACTTATCTTCAGGAGGCTACAGGTTTTTAGGAAACCTCTACTCTTTCTTACTCTATCGTGAATTCTATGATTTACTAAATTCATTCTTCTATTCTCTCACAGATGGTGAGGACGCGTGCATCTCATGTTCCCGATCCGGGAGAGGGTGCCGCCCCCGCCGCTCGAGGCCGTGGTAGGGGCAGGGGTAGGGCACATGCCCGTAGTAGAGGACGAGGGCGTCCCAGAGCTATAACACTCCCGCCACCAGAGGACCCTATATTAGAGGAGCAGGGTGAGGTGCCTCCGGAAGATCCCGCACCCGTAGACTTTATGACGACGCCAGGCTTTCAGGCAGTCATTGGTCGTATGATGAGATTCATTGACATCATGTCCCAGGCTGGTTTATTTCCAGAAGACCCTGTCACTTCACATGTGGGAGGAGGAGCCCAGACCCCTACTCCCAAGGCCGGAGGTGCGACAGCAGAATTTCATCCCACCCCAGGTGCACTACCCGTGGATGATGCCCAGCCTATAGCAGCAGCACCGGAGCCCAGACCAGTTGTGGGCGGTGACCAGCGTAAGATGTTAGACAGATGGACCCGCTTACGCCCTCCAGTCTTCGAGGATGAGCGAGGTGAGGATGCCCGGGATTTTATTGATAGGTGCTGGGATAGACTGCACAACATGGGGATCCTAGTGTCCGATTGAGTGGATTTTACAGTATTCCAGTTAGAGGGCAGAGCTCGTAGGTGGTGGCAGTCTTCTATTCTCAGCAGGCCAGCCAATTCTCCTACTATCACTTCGGAGCAGTTCACGCAGATGTTCTTGGTTAGATATATTCCACCCTATGAGAGGGAGGAGCTAAGGGGTCAGTTTGAGCGGTTGGAGTAGGGGCAGATATCTGTGACGGATTATGAGGCCAGATTTTCAGAGCTGTTACACCATGCTCTTATGATACTACGCACCGATACTGAGAGAGTTCGAAGGTTTGTGGCAGGTTTTCATCTAGGTATTAGGTCCACCATGGCTCGAGATGTTGAGATGGGTACCCATACGAGCTTGTGGTCGAGATAGCTCGACGGATTGAAGGATACCGGATGAGGAGCAGGGAGCAGGGTCACCAGGACAAGAGGGCCAGATTTGCAAGTGATTTCAGAGGTGCTCCAACTAGGGGCAGGGGTGAGTTTGGAGGTAGTCGGTCCAACAGGCCTTCATATGTCGCACCCCAACCACCTCCCCGAGGTGTCCTATTTAGGCCCCAGTTCAATGCCATGCCAGAGCGCTCTTATCGACCTCCAGCTATTCAGGGTTCTCCCAGTGGTCATTCCAGTCATCAGAGATATTTCGATCCTTATTTAACTGTTATGCTTGAGGGCTCTCATCGCACTCCGGCCATTCAGGATTCTTCTTCGGGTCAACATGATTTATCATTTATGAGATGCTTCGAGTATGGGAACTTAGGCCATATCAGGAAGAATTGTCCCAGCTATCGGGGCAAGGCCGTGCAGCAGAGTCACCAGCCCGCGGTTTCAGCACCAGCAGTTCGTCCGCCTAAAGGTGGGGTTAGGTTGGCAGGGGCCGTCCTCGAGGGGGAGGTCAGTCCGGAGGGGGTCAGTCAGCTCCGGCTCGTTCTGGGAGAGCTCAACCTTCAGGTGCTCCGGCCAGGTTTTATGCATTTTCGTCCAGATCAGATGTAGTGGCCTCAGACGCCGTGATCACGTGTATTATCTCAGTATGTGGTAGAGAGGTTTCAGTATTGTTTGATCCAGGATCCACATATTCATATGTTTCAGCCTTATTTCCTCCTTTTCTGGATGTCTCTCGAGATTCTTTGGGATCTCCTATATATGTGTCCACTCATGTGGGCGACTCTGTGGTGGTAGACCGGGTGTATCGGTCTTGTATGATCACCTTTTGTGAGTTTGAGACTAGAGCCGACCTTTTATTTCTCGACATGGTTGATTTTGAGGTTATTCTGGGCATGGATTGGCTATCTCCTTATCATGTCGTGCTCGATTGCCATGCCAAGACAGTTACTTTAGCCATGCCTGAGTCTCCTGGGCTGGAGTGGAGGGGTTCTTCAGTTAGCGCATCCAGCCGGGTTATTTCATTCTTGAAGGCTCGACATATAGTCGAGAAGGGTTGTCTAGCCTATTTGGCTTATGTGTGGGACACCTCCGAGTCTCCGACGATTGATTCAGTGCCAGTTGTTCGAGAGTATGCTCATGTATTTCCTTTGGATCTTCCGGGCATGCCCCCGGACCGTGATATTGATTTCTGCATTGATTTAGCCCCAGATACATAGACTATATCTATTTCTCCTTATCGTATGGCTCCGAAAGAGTAGAAGAAGTTAAAGGAGCAGCTTGAGGAGTTGTTAGATAAGGGGTTCCTCAGACCGAGTGTGTCTCCGTGAGGTGCTTCAGTTCTATATGTGAAGAAGAAGGACGGGTCTATGCGGATATGTATTGATTACCGCCAGTTGAACAAGGTTACCATTAAGAAAAAGTACCCCTTGACGCGCATCGATGATTTGTTTGACCAATTGCAGGGTGATCGTATGTTTTCTAAGATTGAATTGAGATCAGGGTATCATCAGTTGAAGGTTCGGGCTTCATATGTTCCGAAGACTGCTTTTTCGTACGAGATATGGCCATTATGAGTTCATGGTGATATTTTTTGGCTTGACTAACGCCCCAGCAACCTTTATGGACTTGATCAATAGGGTGTTCAAGCCGTATATTGATTCCTTCGTCATTGTCTTCATTGATGGAATTTTGATTTACTCCCGTAGCCTCGGGGAGCACTAACAGCATTTGAGAGTTGTCCTCCAGACCTTGCGAGAGCAGAAGCTATATGCCAAGTTCTCCAAGTGTTAGTTTTGGTTGGATTCCATGGCATTTTTGGGGCATGTCATATCCGGAGAGGGTATCAAAGTTGATCCTTAGAAGATCGAGGCAGTTCAGAGTTGGTCGCGTCCTACTTCAGCTACTGAGATCAGGAGCTTTTTGGGCCTAGCAGGTTATTATCGCCGATTTGTGGAGGGTTTCTGTTCTATTGAAGCTCCATTGGCTAGATTGACTTATAAGAATGCCTCGTTTCGATGGTCTGACGAGTGTACGGATTGCCATCCGGTTCTGGGAGGTACACGGTGTATTGCGACGCTTCGCGTGTTGGCTTGGGGTGCGCGTTGATGCAGTTGAGGAGAGTTATTGCTTATGATTTACGCCAACTGAAGATTCATGAGAAGAATTACCCTGTGCACAATTTGGAGTTGGCGGTGATTGTTCATGCTCTTAAGATCTGGAGGCACTACTTGTATGGAGTGTCTTGTGAGGTCTATACGGACCACCGCATCTTGCAGCACATATTTAAATAGAAGGATCTTAATTTGAGGCAGTACAGATGGCTTGAGTTGTTGAAGGATTATGATATCACCATTCTTTATCACCCGGGCAAGGCTAATGTGGTGGCAGATACTTTGAGCTGGAAGGCTAAGAGTATGGGTAGCTTGGCTTATATTTCAGCGGAGGAGAGACCTCTAGACTTGGACATTCAGTCCTTGGCCAATCGTTTGGTGAGATTAGATATTTCAGAGCCTCGTCGAGTTTTGGCACATGTGGTTGCTAAGTCTTCGTTATTGGGAATGATTAAGGCCCGACAGTTCTATGATCCGTGCTTAGTAGAGCTTCGGGGGACGGTGGTTCAGGGTAGGGCCAAGGAAGTTACTATTGGCGAGGGTGGTGTTCTGAGACCTCAAGACCGCTTATGTTTTCCTACTGTTGATGGCCTGAGGGGAGGATTCTAGAGGAGGCACACAATTCTCGATATTCTATTCACCCTAGTGCTACGAAGATGTATCGTGATTTGAAGCAACATTTCTGGTGGAGGCGAATGAAGAAGGACATTGTGGAGTATGTGAATAGGTGCATCAGTTGCCAGCAGGTTAAGTATGAGCACTACAGGCCAGCAGTTCAGCAGTGGCCCATTCCTGAGTGGAAATGAGAGCGGATTGCTATGGACTTCATGGTTGGATTGCCTCGGACTTCGCAGAAGGTTGACGCGGTTTGGGTCATTGTGGATAGAGTGACCAAATCGGCGCATTTCATTCAAGTGTCTACTACATATTTATCTTAGAGGTTGGCCCAGATCTATATTCGGGATATAGTTCGTTTGCATGGTGTGTGCCGGTGTCCATCATATCAGATCGAGGCCCTCAGTTCACCTCGCACTTCTAGAGAGCATTGCATAGTGAGATGGGCACCCAGATAGACCTCAACACAGTATTTCATCCCCAGACTGATGGTCAGTTAGAGCGTACAGTTCAGATATTGGAGGACATGCTCAGGGCATGTGTGATTGATTTCGGGGGTCAGTGGGACCAGTTATTGCCTTTTGCCGAGTTTGCTTACAATAATATTTATTAGTCCATCATTGAGATCACCATTTGAGGCTTTATATGGTCGGCGACGTCGTTCCCCTATCGGATGGTTTGAGTCGGGCAAGGCTAAGTTATATGGCACCGACCTGGTGAGGGATGCCTTGGAGATAGTGAAGTTGATTCAGGAGAGACTTCGTACAGCACAGTCCAGATAGAAGAGTTGTGCGAATCAGAGGGCGCGTGTTGTATCATTCATGGAGGGAGATAAGGTCCTGTTGAAAGTTTCGCCTATGAAGGGTATTATGAGGTTTGGGAAGAAGGGCAAGCTGACCCTAAGGTTTATAGGTCCATTTGAGGTGTTGAGGCGCGTTGGGGAGGTTGCTTACAAGCTAGTCTTACCTCCTAGCTTATCAAGAGTTTACCCAGTTTTTCATCTATCCATGCTCCGGAGGTACCACATCGACTTCTCTCACGTGGTCGATTTCATTACTATTCAGCTGGATGAGAGGTTGGGCTACGAGAAGGAGCCAGTTGCGATTGTTGATAGACAGGACCCCCAATTGAGGTCCAAGAGAGTTTCTGGTGTAAGAGTCCAGTGGAGGGGCCAACCAGCTGAGGAGGTGACCTAGGAGTTCGAGGAAGACATGCAGAGCAGATATCCACCCTTATTCAGCACTTCAGGTATGACTCTAGACCCGTTCGAGGACGAACATTTGTTTAAGAGGTGGAGAATGTAACGACCCGACCAGTTATTTTGCGTTATTGAACCTCGTTCCTCCAAATGAAACTTCCCATGGTGGCATTTTATGATTTATGACTTGCAGGGACTGGTGGTCCGGGATTCGGAGGTGTCTTGAGTGCAATAGGAACAATTGGTTCCTTAAGGTTGGCCTTTAAGCCCAAGTTTGACTTCGGTCAATATTTTAGGTAAACGACCCTGGAATCGAGTTTCGGCGGTTCCAGTAGCTTCGTGTGATGATTTCGGACTTAGGCGTATGTTCGCATTGGATTTCTGATGACCCGGGGGAATTTTGGCGCCCAATATTGAAAGAAGAAGTTCCTTAGGTCCATATTTTGGTTTGGGACGTGTTTTTCTGTTTTCGAGGTCCGAACAGAATTTCGAGGCCAGGGAGTAGTTTCGTTATGTTAATTATGACTTGCCTGGAAAATTTGATGCCATTCCCAGTAGTATAGACCCGTTTGGTGCAATGGAATGAAATCTAGAATTCATAAAGTTCTTAAATTTGAATTCAAGGGGTTTGGAGGGTGATTTTGAGTTTTAGCGATGTTTTGAGTGTTCCCTAAGCTCGAGCGAGTCCGTCATATGATTTGGGACTTGTTTGTATAATTTTTCAGGGGCTCGCGTGGACCCAGGGGCCTCCCGAACCCCGCACGGGGCCAAAAAACTAGCAAAATCCAAGGCTGGTGCAGCTGCTTCTTGTGTGACCGCAACTTCCGCAGGTACGGACTTGTGCCCGCTGGTGCGAGTCCGCTGGTGCGAAAATACTTCGCATGTGGGTGTCTGCTTGTGCGAACTTTCCCTCGCAGGTGCGACCCCAGCTCCCAGGCCCAACCTCCGCAGGTGTGGCCATTTCTTCGCAGGTGCGGGACCGCGGCTACCGTCCCAAAATCGCACGTGCAAAAATCCATGTAAGACACACCTATTTAATGACAAAAAACACAGGTTTCTTCACATAATTTTAGTCCCTAACCTCCATTGTTGAGCCCAAGAGCTTGAGAAAATAGTCCTTCAACCAATTCCTCCAAGAGTTAAGTAATTCCACTCCTTTTACTAATTAAATTCACGTATTGTCAAGAAAATTCTCTACTAATTCCTAGAAAAATCTAAGTTTTGGGTACTAGTTGAGATTTTAGAAAATTTGGAGAATTATCAATTTAAGGCTGTGAAGTCTTGTATAAATCATATAATTTTGGTCCTTAGGCTTCGGGTGGGTGATCCCTTCGAGAATTTTTGGAATCCGAGCATGTAGGCCTGGGGTTGGATTTTTAGAATTTCTCAAGAATATCGAAATTTGGGTAGACTCGAATGATTTCCCTACTTTGAGGACGCATTGATGTTATTGAACTATATTTGGCTAGTTGCGAGCCGTCGAGGGTAGATTTCGGAGATTCGGGTGCANGCGTGTACGTACCAATTGATGAGAGTCCGTACATGGCGACTATATTGCTATGTCGGGTAGCTTTAGGACTCACGAGCATGCCACTATGTGCCTTATTCGTAGCCTTTTATGTGATAAGAGTTGAAAGTGTTGTTGAGTTGTTATGGAAACATGAAACATTTTGATTTGGATCCCAGTTGGCTATTCGTGGTATTGACATAGTCCTGTTGAGTTCACTGTTGAGTTGGTACACACATGTACTTATAAGAATATATACACTTGATATCGAGTCAACACACGAGTCGCAGGGATGATGTGCGGCCGTGGGATAGGTTATTATTATTATTATCGAGTCAGCACACGGGTCGCAGGGATGATGCGCGATCGTGGGATAGCTTACTATTATTATCGAGTCAGCACACGAGTCGTAGGGGTGATGCACGATTGTGGGATAGCTTATTATATTGAGTCAGCATGCGAGTCGCAGGTATGATTCGCGATCGTGGGATAGCTTTATGACCCTAGTCCCTATGACCACCTTTATGACTCCGGCCAGTTGTCTTGTCCTGGTAACTGTATGTTCACTTGAGTTTGAGTCACTTAATAAAAAAATTGGAGTGTGAGGCATTGGTTAGGACAAGATTTTTGGTACCTTGTTGTCCCTTTTCAGCTATTATCTGGTTTTCATTATTTTCTATATACTTGTTGCACACCGTTTTTCCAGTCCTATTGTTTTAGCCATATTTTGTCATATAT
This sequence comes from Nicotiana knightiana, assembly GCA_005239525.1. Taxonomy (NCBI): domain Eukaryota; kingdom Viridiplantae; phylum Streptophyta; class Magnoliopsida; order Solanales; family Solanaceae; genus Nicotiana; species Nicotiana knightiana. Next base: position 83,444 of record ML437486.1, read on the forward strand.
ATTATATTCCTGGACCTTGGTGAGTATCTAGTCGACCTCTCGTCACTACTCCTTCGAGTTTGGGAGGGATACTCGCTGGGTACATATTTATTATGTACTCATGCTACACTTCTTCTTCTTTTTTTTCCTGTACTTGACTGTAAAGGTCAGGAGGCTGGTACATCTGGTTATGAGGTCGGCGTTAGATACTGACTGGGTTGAGCCGACTTCGCGATGAGCTGCTCTTCCTGGCGATCTCTGGTAGCACCCTCGAGTTTCCTTTTTGTCATTTTCCCGTCTACTTCATTCAGACTATGGGGTTGTGTATATATATGTTATCCCGGTATATTCTGATAGTTGCCCGTGATACTCGTGACACTAGTTCCTGGCACACACTTGCGTATATTTTGGATTGTGGGCTGTATTTTCATACATATACTTATCTCTTCGCTCATGTATCGGATGTCTTTGTTTTCACGTCACAGGCTAATATCATGTTAAAAAATGCTTCAAACTGGTAAAAGTTGGAATAATCGATCATATGGGAAGGGTGGCACTTGGTGTAATTTATGTATGCTTGCCTAACCCTATTGTTGGGCGCCATCACGACCCGTGTGGGAAATTGGGTCGTGACAGTGATGGCGCCTGTTGTAGAACCACGCAAGCCACCCACTTTATCTAACTAAATACAATTCCCATAAAAAGCCCTTTTTTAACAAATTCTGAAGTCAATAACAATAGTAATAAATCCAGTATTTTGGGAAAACCAGTTTAATAAATTTAAAAGACCAAATCCAAAAAATCCCGAATCCAGTGCCACACAATTATGAGCTGCTAATACTTAATAAAAATCAAAAATAAATTACTAGCATAGTCTGAAAATAAATACGACATGTAGAAAGGGAAGAAAAGACGATATCACAGTCGCCAGCTGCTACCTCGTCAACTCTGATGAAACTGATGCGCTCCCTGACCCGAGTTGAACTCCTCTGTACCAGGATCGGCACAGAAGGTGAAGGGGGTAACGTGAGTACACCAACTTAGTAGTAACGAAACCAAACTAAGGGGTGAGAGGTAGTGACAGACTAAACCTCCAACAATTCAAACAACAATATAAGATTTGGACATGACAGTAATATATTAGGAAATAAATACGATGTATCAAGATATGTCCGTAACTCTGCATACTAGCATGAATGCATATAGAATCATGAATGATGTGTACTCATTATTCAAGCTCTCATAAGGTGGTCCACTCAATACTAGAATACGGCCGGCCTTCAAGCCCAGGGAAGTCCATCCCCGATATTACATAAACACAAGTGACACAGTCACTAAGTGCTGAGGAAAAAGGATGATCCAGCCCCCACGGAGAAATCCATCTTCGGAACATAATAACCATGGAGAAATCCATCTTCAGAACATAACAACCACGGATAAATCCATCTTCAGAATATCTGTGCGCTCACTGGGGGTGTATAGACTCCAGAGGGGCTCCTTTCAGCCCAAGCGCTATATCAAGCCAATGAAGGCATGATTTCAGGATCGCTGCGGTGTGTAGTCCGACCTCATAACTGTCTCAAACCAGGCTCTAAGCCTCACTCAATCAGTACCTTCCAGTCTCACTTATAATGCTCTAACATATGCAATGCAGCCCAAACCCTTAATAATATAAATAAACTAGCAACTTACGAGATTGAGGCATGAAACATATACTATAACAGGACTAAGTACACGAAAGCAATAATCACAGATAGAGACAGCAATAATCAACCATTCCGGTCTAAACACATCGGCATGAAGCCTTAACATTTATACTTAGCATGATTTCTATTTCGTTCTAGGTAATAACTACCTTCACAGTACAATACCAATCTGGGATAACTAGTAGACAGTGACATGGGATAAGCCAGGATACAAATATTCAGTAAACTCCCGCAATCCCGTCACTTGGAAAGTGCATCACCTTAATTAACAACAAATATCAAATAGTTTGGGGTTTCGAACCCTCAACTCCAAGTTTGGAAGCGTTACTTACCTCAAAACCGGCTAACACACTACTCCGCAGTGCCCTTGCCTCTCGGCCTCTGAGTGCTCCAAATCTACCAAGTTCATATTTTTATCATCAATATATGCTTAAGGAACGATTTCCAATTGAAAAATATCAAAATTCACTCAAAACCCGAAATTGGTCAAAACCCGACCCCCGGGCCCGCATCCCGAAACTCATAATTTTCTAAAGGAAAGTGTTCTTCATCCTCCCATGATTTCGTACATATAAAAAACACAAAAATCAGAGTCTGTTTGACCCCTTAAATCGACCCCTAAAGGTCTCTAATTCTCAAGCCCCAAAATCCCATTCTCTTCTCAAGAAATTCGAAATTTAAAGTGGAATTGAAGATTAGAATCATGGAAATTGACCTATAATGGTTAGGAATCACTTATCCAAAACACCCAGGTGAAAAAGTCTTCTGAAATCGCCTCTCCCGAGCTCCAAAAATTTGAAAATGGTGAAAAATAACTTAAACCCTCGGAATTGAATTTTTAATAGTCTGCCCGGGTAATGTTCTATGCGTTCTCAGAGGGCCACCACGAACGCGAAGAGTAAAACTTGATGGACCCAGGAAATGGCCTATGTGAACGCGGTGTGGACCATGCGAACGCGAAGAACAACCCCCCTAACACTAAGCGAACGCGGTCCCTGACCTGTGAACGCGAAGGGCAATGACCCCTGACCCTTGGGACCCCAGCTCGACCCTATGCGAACGCGTCCTGCTGACCGCGAACGCGAAGAGCAAAATCTCCTGAAGCCAAAATACCCTTATGCGAATGCGTTCTACTCACCGCGAGCGCAAAGAGAATAATTCCCGGAAGCCAAAATAAGCCTATGCGTTCGCGGTCACCTCTATGCGAACGCATAAGAGGAAACCAGCTGTAGCAAAAATCTGATCCCCTCATAAGTCCAAAACTAATCTGTTGGGCATTCGAAACATACCCGAAGCCGCCGGGACCTCAACCAGACTTACCAACTGACCCAAATACCTTATTCAAACTTGGTCGAGCCTTAAAAACACGTCCCATAACATCAAAATTGCATGGATTCAAGCTTAAGAACTTCGAAATTTCTAAAATCCACCAATGATGCCGAAACCATCCAAAACCACTCCGATTAACCTGATATTTTGCAGACACATCCAAAATGGCATTACGAACATGTTCCAACTAATGGCATTACGAACATATTCCAACTATTGGAACTCCATTCCGACCCCGATAGCCTGTTTTTCACTGCCGACCGGAAATCGCCAAAAACTAACTTTCGCCAATTCAAGCCTAATTCTACACCAGAAATCACAAAAATATTCCGAACACACTCCTAAGTCTCAAATCACCTCACAAAGCTATCTGAGCCATAAAATCCTCATTCCGAGGTCGCTTAACAATAAATCAACTCTCAGTTGACTTTTTCCATTATAAGGTTATCTTTAAAGGTTAAGTTACTGAATTCTCATTTAACCATTCCGATTTCAAACCTATCAACTCTAACACCTCAATAATAGAATAACCAATTTATAAAAAGTCAATAAAAGTAATTTAAATACAGGTTTTTACGTAACGATATACGGGGTCGTTACATTCTCCCCCTCTTAAACAAACGTTCGTCCTCGAACGGGTCTAGAAACATACCTGGAGTCTCAAACAAGTGAGGATATTTGCTTTGCATCTCCCCCTCGGTCTCCCAAGTAGCCTTCTCCACTAACTGACCTCTCTAATGGACCTTTACTAAAGCTATCTCCTTTGACCTCAACTTTCTGACCTCACGAGCCAAAATAGCCACTGGCTCTACCTCATAAGACATATCATCCTCAAGTTGAACTGTGCTGAAGTCTAACACATTAGACAAGTCACCAACATATTTTCTTAGCATCGACACATGGAATACCGGATGAACACTCGATAGACTGGGTGGCAAGGCAAGTCTATAAGCCACATGTCCAACCTTCTGAAGCACCTCGAAGGGACCAATAAACCGCAGACTTTCCTCTCTTTCCGAACCTCATAATGCCCTTCATTTGTGATAGATTCATCATATCCTTATCCCCTTCCATAAAAGATACATCCCGAACCTTCCGATCCACATAACTCTTTTGTCTAGACTGTGCCGTGCGAAGTCGCTCCTGAATCAACTTCACCTTCTCCAGCGCATCCTAAAACAAATCTGTGCCCAATAACTTAGCCTCCCCATGCTCGAACCAACCAGCTAACCGCTCTGAAGTATAATAAGTGCTGACATGAATGAAGAGCGCGGACTTGGTCAATCCATCCATAATGACCCAAATATCATCAAAACTCTTCGAAGTTCGTGGAAGCCCAACTACAAAATCCATGGTGATCCACTCCCACTTCTACTCCAGATTATCTAACCTCTGAAATAATCCACCTGGTGTCTGGTGCTCATACTTGACCTATTGGCAGTTGAGACACGGTGCTACATACTCAACAATATCTCTCTTCTTCGCGGCACCCGGATGAATAGAATATCGCAAACAGTGAGCCTCTGCTAATATTATCTCTCGAATACCGATTAGCTCAACTATGTGTTATAAAAATACTAAACGGGCATTGAAAATATAATATGGGTTATTATGCCCAGAGTCGATCCCACAGCGAGTTACCGTATCAATCAAGCCGTCAGAATACTAAACTTTTACTTAATCAACTTTCTCAAGAATTATGAATATCAATTGGTAATGTTCTACTAATTCTACTGAACAAAATTAATAAACTAAAGTTTACTTAACATTGTGGTGTAAACAATTAGAATAAAGGTCTAAGGTTATGCTTTCCCCCGTCAGTGAACTTCTTTCTTGGATACTTCGTATAGTTTGATTAGTTGTCTCTATCAATCATGAACACTCTAGCTACCATAAATCTCTCTCAAGTAATTATGATAATTTAATAGACACACTCTCTCATGTTACGCTAGCTAGATTGCATTACAATTCACTTTAGATTGCACCCGAAGTATCATTATTTCTAATCCAACCTCTAAACCCTCGGTTATGACTTTCGATACTCCGGGAGTGGTGTTGTTCAAACAACTACCTAAATATGCACTCTCTCTCAAGTAGATACATAACAAATAGGAACAATTAATTGAGGTTCCTTTAAATTAACTACAACAAGAACGTAGTTGAACGAATAGATTTGAACAACCAACCAAAACTATATTAATATCACAATAAGTTCATCCCCCAACGGCTTCCACCAAAATATTAGATTAAATAAATTAGCTACTCATGCTTATAATAATCAAATCCAAAATAACTTGCATAATTAAATTACAATGTAAGGAATAAAGGATGTAAAAATCAATGTTTTGATCTTCTGAGTAGTTTTCCACAAGCTTCTCTTGTCTCTAACGGCATAAGTCTCACAAAGTTGTGTTTTGGGTCTATTTATATGTTTTGGGACGAACCCTAAATGTGTAGGATACTTCTAGTCAAACCGGGAAACACTTAAAGCCTTTAAAACTCGGACTGGGACAGATCGAGGACCAGGCGTTATGGGCCAAATGCCTGGCTAACGGCTGGCCACCCTGGCGTTAGAGCCCAAACACCCCTTAAACGCCTGGCTAGGCCAGGCTTTACAGCCCAAGCTCCTGGCTATAGCCGGTTTCACTCGTTTTTGACTCTTGAGTGTATTTTTGACGTTTATGCATCTATTTAGCTTGGCTTCCATCTCCAATTCGCCTACACATGAAATAGACTCCATTATGCTCACACGAGGTGTATATTTACCATTAATGCACATAAAATGTAAGGCACATAATGCGTTAAACCATGAATTCTAGCCACACATCAACACCCCACACTTAAACATTTGCTCGTCCTCGAGCAATTAAACTACATCCATGAACACAACTTATTTAAGCAAATCCTTAACGCGTTATACCAAGATTTTTTAAAATAGTTTAAGCACAAAGGTGTGACATCCTTGCCTCAAAAATCGGCTCACACATACCATGCTTTATTCACAATTAACTCACTACTCTAACAAAGAGGTCAACAACATTACCTTTCCCTCATGAATCATGTTCCCTCACCAAATGAAAGAGCTAGTTCCACACACAACGAAATTAAAGAACACTTAGGAACTCAAGATCGAAAGAATTCACTCACTCTCAGAAATAATATTCATATGCCACAAAAGATGCACCATAGACTTGCCCTTAGTGTACTACTCTACTAATCGAGCTCATTCAGTCTAGGATCAAGTAGGACTTTATTTGGTTGTAATGTAGGCTGCGACACGGGTAGGATACATTTAGATATAAGAGTGGCTACACCTCCCTAATTACTTTAATACATATACTTTAGCATTCAACCTCAAACTTATATCAAGCCAAACTCCACCTTCACATCAATGTGTATTACCCCATACTTCTTTAATCACACATATATCACTAGCCGCCATCAATACTTGTTTTTCATACAATATACTATTGCCATAGTTTTTCTTTTCTTTTCAAGTGGCTTCGATTCACAACTCTCTTTATTTTTTCAATGCACCTTTCTCCTTACTTCAATTTTTCCACTCAAAATCCAACCTACCACCCCACACTTTAACTTTTCCATACTTCATCACGTTTCCAGTGCTTAGGATAGGTGACAAGGTTCAAATATATGATCGATTCAAACAAAGGGGTATGGCTTGTAATGTGGTTGCAAAAGAAATAGAATTATAGGTTGAACGGGGTTAACTACGATACATAACAATTAGGTGGGTAAAATATACATAGCTGGCTCAAAAAAGAAATGCCTATGTCACTTCCAAGACTGAACAAACTACTATTTCGCTTTGCACACACACGAGGCAAGTTCTAGACATCAAATACAATGCACAAAATAACATACAAACCTCACACACACATGGCACATAACTCACTCAGGATTGGATCTATAACGACACTCCATCCAAAGCACTTAAGCAAATTCAAGAATCAACGATTTAAGGTATTTATCCTAGAGTGAAAAAATTGAGCCTAAGCGTCACAACCAAAGTACTGACTATTCTCAAGGCATCACAAAGTTCTGAGATATAGTTGCGATTAATTTCTCAACCATGTGGTTCCTACTCCTAAAAAATTTTAAAAACTACCTACACCCGGTTCAAATAAAAACCTTTGGAAAAGAACCGCGGTCCAAAGAAAAACCAAGGGGGAAATACTACACTACCTAAAACAAAAATCTTTTTTTTTGGTATTTTCTTTAGACTTACTTCCCTCAATAGAACTGTCTAGGAGATCCATCATCGGGAAGAGTCCACATATTTCTAATTTTTTTTTACTTTCTGTTTTGTTCTACCTAAAATAAAAAGACTAACAGAAAAAGCTACAAAACTTACAACAAAGAAAAACTTACTAACAGGAAAAGCTAAAACTACTAACAAGAAAGCACACTAAACACAATAAAACACAACAAATATGTACAACACCCCACACTTAAATCATGCAATGTCCTTAGTGCATCGCATATAGACAAAACAAGAAACAAAAGTAAGGTGCACGAAACTCCATGATCAAGTAGCGCCGACATCCTCTCCATTAGTTTTGCTTTCCATGCTTCTTCGAACAAACGCTTGAATCACTATATGCCTCCACTTTGAACTTATGAATTGGACCCCAAGTTTTGATTCTGCTCTATGATCATGCTCCCGGGGTGGTGGAATGAATGTGACTGGCCCAATAAAATAATGTAGTAATCTGCACTTCTTGGCCTTTCGATGAGATGTGTATTCCCGACTTTCTAGCAAGAAGAATTCCAAAATGTAGGCATCTTGTTCCTTATTCCTTGACTCCTCAGGTGGTTCGGATGACTCTATTTCCATATCATCATCCAAACACAATGTGAAACAAATAGTTGGAGTGTGTACCAATTAAATAAACATCCTCAACACTAATGACACTAGATTCAACAAAATACGTATCATCAATGTCCTTGGTTAAAGTATATTTTCTACCAGATTGACATCTTCAAAATCCAGTTTGGCCTTCTCCACTAGCACTTCTTGTACGTCATCATCCATGGGTTCTTTGTTCCTGTTAACTAGATAAGGTGGGAGTTGTTTCAGTTCCAACTTAGGTGGTTCTTCAACAGATAGATTTGCCGGCGAGCTCTCTCTTTTCTCTAAGTGTAGTGACTCAAACTCGAGAGCCTTTGGCCAGACCCCTTTTTCTTCAAGTGCTAACACCCAATCTGCCAGTTCTTCACCGTTCATATCATCTAGATTCATGAAACATGCAGTCAAAGAGTCCCCAACAGTCAGGGACGTATCATCTTCTTCCGTGATCACGTTCACGACATCAATAAGAGAGCAGTTGGCGAACTCACTTGGTCGCCTCATAGACTTCTGCACGTTGAACATGATTTTTTCATCATTGAGCCTCATCTTAAGTTCACAAGTCTCACAATCGATGAGGGCTCTGCTTGTGGACAATAATGGCCTTCCCAAGATTATGGGAATTTCCTCATCCACATTACAATCTAGCATCACAAAATCAGCTAGGAACACAAACTTCCCCACTTGAAACAATACATCATCCAGAATGCCTGACGGTCTCTTTACCGTCTTGTCAGCTAGCTGCAATGACATTGAAGTTGGTCTAGCTCGACCGATCCCCAGTCTTTTATATATGGCCAGCGACATCAGATTAATGCTGACCCGTTTCCAATGGTACAAGGAATTGTAAAACTCCCTGGGTCAGACAACTTTTCAGTGATAGGACGCGTCACCAACACACTACAAGTCTGAGTAAGGGTGACAGTAGCCAGATCTTGGAAGTCAAATTTTATGGACATCAAGTCCTTCATCATTTTAGTGTAATCAGGCATTTCCTTCAAATCATCAATCAATGGGCTATTTACCTGTATTTGCTTTAGCATGTCCAAGAACTTTTGTACTGTAAATCCTTTTGGTATTTGGCCAGCCTCTGAGGGAATGGAGCTGGCGGTCTCTTTTTCCTAGTGATTTGGGACTTTTCTTTCTCAGCCACCACCTCAACTACCGGATCCTGGGTTATCTTCACTTCTTTTTCAGCCTCACTCTTCGTACTGCGTTCTTGTTCAGTGGATTGCACTGTTACCTTGCTCAAGTTTGTTGAATCATCAAGTTCAATCGGCATGAGTACCATTGTATCGGCCTTCCTGCTTTCACGAGCTATCTCCAGTTCTAGGTCTAAGTCCCTGCCATTGCGGAGACTCACTGCCATTAGCTGTCGTGCGCCTTGGTCCGTAGGATTTACTTGAGTATCTGCGCATAAAGTACCACGAGGACTATTGTTCACTGCCATAGATATCTGGCCCAACTGTACCTCAATATTTTTAATAGCTGCATCATGTACATCTACTCTCTCGCTGATTTTAGCATTTGACCTAATAACCTGCTGCATCATAGCTTCTAACCTGGAGAACCCATCTTCTTGCCTTCCCCCTTGTTGATGCTGAGGAGGGTAGTATGCTTGTTGTTGATTCTGATGGTTGTAACCTTGTGGCCTCTGATGTGGTACTGCATTACCTTGTGGTCTCGTGACACCCATATTTCCATTGTTCTGTTATTGGTGAGGTGGTCTATACGGTTTAACTTGCGGACCCCAGTTCTGCCCCCTTGTCTCTGGCTTTCATAATTCGACACATAATTCATGTTTTCTGGATAAGGAGGGTGATCACATTCTGCATTCCACTGATTACCAAATGGTTGACTGATGCAAGATGTGCATAAGCCCTCATTGGTTGTATCAACAATGTGTACCTACTGCTTTTGTCATGATTCCTTCGCCTTCTTAGTTAGTATGCTCATATGTGTTATCAAGGTGGCCACGTTCTCTGCAATAGTATTGGATAAATCGAAAGGCACTGAGTGAACGACGAGAAAAATGGGTGCATTACTGGTTGTCCATCCTGAATTCTGCGCCATTTTATCAAGCAAGATCTGACTTTCTCTCCGTGTTTTTCTCAAGAATGCTCCACCAGTTGAAGCATCAACATTTGCCTTTACAATATCATCCAGACCCATATAAAAATGTTGTCCCAACATCTGCTCAAGAATACCATGATATGGACAGATAACCAGCATCCCCTTAAATCGTTCCCATGTCTCTTGCAATGTTTCAACTGGTTTATGTCTGAAGCTCAAGATTTCATCAAGTTGTTGAGCTGTCTTGTTGAGTGGATGAAATCTGTTCATGAACTGCTTAACTAACTCCTCCCATGTGGTAATGGAATTGATGGGGAGTGAGTTTAGCCAAGCCTGGGCTGGTCCAGTCACTGAGAATGAAAACAACAATAATTTTATCGCCTCCTGAGTGACGTTTGGCTGCCACTGTGTTTTGCAAATCGACAGGAAATTCTTCAAATGCTGTTGGGGGTCTTCGATGTATGACCCTGAGAATAGTCCCTTGTTCTGCAACAAGTGCATNGAGTGGCCAAATTCTCTGCCGTGGGTTGTGCCCAGTCATATAAAGGAGCCTCTTCCCCTATTTGTGCGACTGGGCCTACCACATCATACCCGTTGTTTTTTCTGTTGTTTGGATCTTCCATGTCGGGTTCAAGGTTTTCAATTGATGGTTGTTGTTTGCTTTTCCGGTTGGCCCGGTTTAGGGCGTTGAAAACTTTCTCGGGGTCTGATAAGGCTTCAAGTACTTCACCAGTTCTCGATGAGTTTCTAGGCATGCACTTGTACAGCCAAGTTAGCAAACGTTAAACTTTCAATGTATAAATGAAAATTGAAGAAAATTGACTATATTTCAGAATTTTGTATTTCTTCCAACTCCAATTGATAACACCGTTAATTCCCCGGCAACGGCGCCAGAATTTGATCACGCTCAACTATGTCTTATAAAAAGACTAAAAGGGCGTTGCAAATATAATCCGGTGTATTACGCCCAGAGTCGATCCCACGGGGAATTACTGTATCAATCAAGCCATCAGAATACTAAACTTTTACTTAATAAACTTTCTCAAGAATTATGAATATCAATTGGTAATGTTCTACTACTTCTACTGAACAAAATTAATAAACTAAAGATTACTTAACAATGCGGTGCAAACAATTAGAATAAAGGTCTAAGGTTATGGTTTTCCCCATCGGTGAACTTCTTTCTTGGATACTTCCTATAGTTTGATTAGTTGTCTCTATCAATCATGAACACTCTAGCTACCATAATCATGATAATTTACTAGACGCACTCTCTCATGTTACGCTAGCTAGATTGCATTACAGTTCACTTTAGATTGCACCCAAAGTATCATTATTTCTAATCCAACCTCTAAACCGTCGGTTATGACATTCGTCTATACTACGGGAGTGGTGTTTTCAAACAACTACCTAAATATGCACTCTCTCTCAAGTAGATACATAATAAATAGGAACAATTAATTGAGGATCCTTTCAATTAACTACAACAAGAACGTAGTTGAACAAATAGATTTAAACAACCAACCAATACTATATTAATATCACAATAAGTTCATCCCCCAACGGGTTCCACCAAAACCTTAGATTAAATAAAGTAGCTACTCATGCTTATAATAATCAAATCCAAAATAACTTGCATAATTAAATTACAAAGTAAGGAATAAAGGATGTAAAAATCAATGTTTTGATCTTCTGAGTAGTTTACCACAAGCTTCTCTTGTCTCTAATGGAATTTCTCTCAAAGTTGTGTTTTTGGGTCTATTTATATGTTTTGGGACGAACCCTAATTGTGTAGGATACTACTAGTCAAACCGGGAAACACTTAAAGCCTTTAAAACTCAGACTGGATCGGATCGAGGACCAGGCGTTATGGGCCAAACTCCTGGCCACCCCTGGCATTAGAGCCCAAATGCCTCTTAAACTCCTTGCTAGTCCAGGCTTTATAGCCCAAACGCCCCTTAAACGCCTGGCTAGGCCAGGCTTTACAGCCCAAATGCCTGGCTATAGCCGGGTTCACTCCTTTTTGACTCTTGAGTGTATTTTTGACGTTTATTCATCCATTTAGCTCGGCTTCCATCTCCAATTCACCTACACATGAAATAGACTCTATTATGCTCACACGAGGTGTATTTTTTCTATTAACGCACGTAAAATGTAAGGCACATAATACGTTAAACCGTGAATTCTAGCCACACATCAAATACCATCCACATTGGGCACGCAAATACGGCCATGCATCCTCATAAACCCGTTATCATCCATAGTCACATCTCGGGCATCACCCCGACGAACTCTATCCTAAAGAACTAACAAGTGGCTGTCATAATATTGTCGTGCCTTAATCTGATCAAATATTTATGATCGGGAAGACATGATAGCTACCACTCACGGAGGGTCTGACGAATCCAATCTCACAAACTGTCCCGCTAAAGCCTGAACATCAAGTGCTAACGGTCGCTCTGCTACTGAAAGGTAAGCCAGGCTCCCCAAACTCCCGGCTCTGTGACTCAACGCATCGGCCACTACATTGGCCTTTCCCGGGTGATACAGAATAGTTAAGTCATAGTCCTTAGAAAGATCTAGCCATCTCCTCTGGAATAAATTCAAGTCCTTCTGCCTTAGCAAATACTGCAAGCTACAATGATCAGTGAAGATCTCACACTGTACCCCATACAAGTAATGCCGCCAAATATTTAAGGTATGAACAATAGCAGCTAACTCAAGATCGTGCACCGGATAATTCTTCTTGTGTACCTTCAACTTTTTGGACGCGTAGGCAATCACCCTACCATCCTGCATCAATACCGCTCCCAACCCAACTCTAGAAACATCACAATAGACTGTGTAAGAACCCAAACCTGTAGGCAATACCAATACTGGAGTTGTAGTCAATGCTGACTTGAGCTTCTGAAAGCTCTCCTCGCACTCATCGGACCATCTGAATGGAGCACCCTTTTGGATCAATCTGGTCAAAGGTGAAGCAACAGAAGAAAATCCCTCAACAAAGCGACGATAATAACCCGCCAAACCCAAGAAACTCCTAATCTCCGTAGCTAAGGACAGTCTGGGCCAACTCTGTACCGCCTCTATCTTCTTCGGGTCCACCTGAATACCCTCAATAGACACTATGTGACCCAAGACAGCTACTGAACCAAGCCAAAACTCACATTTGGAGAAATTTGCATAAAGCTTCTTCTCTCTCAATCTCTGCAACACAACCCTCAAATGCTGAGCGTGCTCCTCCTGGCTACGAGAGTACATTAGGATGTCATCAATGAACACAATAACGAATGAATCAAGGTAAGGATGAAACACTTTGTTCATCAAATGCATGAACGCGGCTGAGGCATTGGTCAGCCCAAAAGACATAACTAGAAACTCATAGTGGCCATATCTGGACCTAAAAGCGGTCTTCGGAATATCAGAATCCCGAATCTTCAGGTGATGGTACCCAGACCTCAAGCGATCTTGGAGAACACTTTAGCTCCCTGAAGTTGATCGAACAAGTCATCAATACGGGGCAAAGGATATCGGTTCTTCACCGTAACCTTGTTCAACTGCTTGTCAATGCACATACGTATGGATCCATCCTTCTTCTTTACGAACAACACCGGTGCACCCCAAGGCGACACACTAGGTCGAATAAAACCCTTATCTAGGAGTTCCTGAAGTTGTTCCTTCAATTCCTTCAACTCTGCTGGGGCCATGCGGTAAGGAGGAATAGAGATAGGCTGGGTCTCAGGCAATAGGTCGATACCAAAATCAATGTCCCTGTTAGGTGGCATGCCTGGCAGGTCTGCTTGGAAAACATACGGGAACTCACGGACCAGGGAAACAGAATCAATGGAAGGAGTCTCACTACTAACATCCCTCACAAAGGCTAGATAAGACTCACACCCCTTCCCATTCATATGATGATCCTTCAGAAAGGAAATCACCCGGCTAGGCACGTACTCCGCCGAACCTCTCCACTCAATCCTTGGCAATCCAGGCATCGCTAAGGTCACAGTCTTGGCGTGACAGTCGAGAACCGCATGGAATGGAGATAGCCAATCCATGCCTAAAATCACATCTAAGTCAACCATGCTAAGTAATAATAGATCTGCCCGGGTATCCCGACCCCCAATAGATGTAATACAAGATCGGTACACCCGATCTACCACAACAATATCCTCCACCGGAGTCGACACATGAACAACTGAAATCAAGGACTCACGGGGTGTATCCAAGAAATGTGCAAAGTATGAAGAAACATATGAATACGTAGAACCAGGATCAAATAATATTGTAGCATCCCGGTGACAGACTGAGATAATACCTGTAATAACTGTATCTGAAGCCATCGAATCTTGTCTGCCCGGAAGTGCGTAGAAACGGGCCTGCCCTCTACCTGACCGACCTCCCCCTCTAGGGCGGCCTCTGCCTGACTGACCTCCAGCCCCGACTGCTTGAGCGGGTGGTGTAGTAACTGGTGCTGAAGCTGGAAGTTGGTTCCTGTTCTGAAATGAACTACCAGTAAGGCAGGGACAATACCTCTTGATGTGACCCAGATCCCCACACTCAAAACAACCTCTACCAGCAATTGGCGATGGGGACTGAAGGGAACCCCCGGGACCTGGGTAGTTGCGAGAAGAACCATGTGCAGAGGAACCCTAAACTGATAGTGGACGAGATGAGCTCTGGGCTGGAAGTGCACTGAATGAGGAACGGTCTGGATGAGAGCTACGGGGACCGTGTCCTGATGAAACACCACTGTAAGTTGGACGGGCTGGCGGAGGAGGCCTGAATTGTCTACCTCTTCTGTGCTGGGACTGACCTCCCGAGTGATCACCACTATAATTACCAGAACCTCGAGGCCTCTTGGCCTCCCTCTCAAAATGCTCCTGGCGGCACACTAACTCAATCTCCTTGGCTACGTGAACTAACTCCTCAAAATAAGTATTGGATACCCTCTCCCTGGTCAGAAAAACTCGTAGCTAGTAAGAAAGACCATCAACAAATCTCCGAATCCTCTCCCTATTTGTGGGAACTAGCCAAATGGCATGACGGGCTAACTCAGAGAACCTCATCTCATACTGTGTCACGGTCATGTCTCCCTAACGCAACTGCTCGAACTCTCTACACAACTCCTCTCTACGAGACCGTGGTATATAATTCTCCAGAAAGAGAATGGAGAACTGGTGCCATGTAAGGAGCGCTGCATCAGCAGGTCTGCGCCTCTCATAGGCCTCCCACCAAGCAAGTGCAGCTCCTGAAAACTGGAATATAGTGAATGGAACCTCGCTGGCCTCTAATATCCCTGCAGTACGTACTATCCTCTGACACTTGTCCAAGAAATCCTAGGCATCCTCGCCCTCTGTACCCGTAAAAGTCGGAGGCTGGAGTCTGCTGAACTGGGGCTGCCCCAGGTGTCTGAAGTCCCTGGGTGACCTGCTCAGGTGTCCGGGCAACTGGAGTCTGGATGCCTCCCCCGGCCTGAGAAGTAGTAGCAGTAATGGACATAGCGACGACCTGTGCCAAGCTGGTGCACACCGTCAAAATCTAGGCTAAGGTCTCCTGAAGACCCGTAATCACAATAGGCACCGCTGGTGCCTGAGTCTGCGCTGCCGGAATCTCACCTACGGGGACCTGGTCCTGAGTAACGGGAGGGTCCACAGGTGCTGCCCCGGCTGCTGTGCGGGCTGCACCCCTCCCTCTGCCACGGCCTCGACCTCGGGCTGGTCCTACTGGGATCTGATCACCACTATAATTAGCACTAGTCCTCACCATCTGTGAGAGAATGAAAACAACACATGTTTAGTTTTAGAGTTCAACAGAGTCGCACGACAGAATTCAAAGAATGTGAGATTTTTCCTAAATGTTCTGCAGCCTCTCGAAGATAAGACATCTCCGTACCGATCCGCAAGACTCTACTAAACCTGCTCATAACTGGTGAGACCTATTTAGCCTAGCGCTTTTGATACCAACTTGTCACGAACCATTTCCGGAGTCGTGATGGCGCCTGTCGTGGAACCAGGCAAGCCACCCATTTTATCTAACTAAATACAATTCCCATAAAAAGCCCTTTTTTAAAAAATGCTGAAATCATTAACAATAATAATAAATCCAGTATTTTAGGAAAACCAGTTTAATAAATTTAAAAGACCAAATCCTACAAATCCCTGATCCAGTGTCACACAGTCAAGAGCTGCTAATACTTAATAAAAATAATAAAGAAATGACTAGCATAGTATGAAAATAAATACAACAGATAGAAAGGAAAGAGAAGACGAGATCACGGTCGCCAGCTGCTACCTCGTCAACTCTGATGAAACTGATGCGCTCCCTGACCCGAGCTGAACTCCTCTGTACCTGGACCTGCACACACGGTGCAGGGGTTAACGTGAGTACACCAACTCAGTACTAACGAAACCAAACTACAGGCTAAGAGGCAGTGGCGGACTAAACCTCTGACAATTCAAACAACAGTATATGATTTTGACATGACAGTAATATATCAGGAAATAAATACGATGTATCAAGATATGTCTGTAACTCTGCATACTAGCATGAATGCATATAGAATCATAAATGATGTTTACTAATTAATCAAGCTCTCATAAGGTGGTCCACTCAACACTAGAATACGACCTTGAGGCCCAGGAAAGTACATCTCGGATATTACATAAACACAAGTGACACAGTCACTAAGTATTGAGGAAAAAGGCTGATCCAGCCCCCATAGAGAAATCCATCTTCGGAACATAATAACCACGGAGAAATCCCTCTCTGGAACATAACAACTATGGAGAAATCCATCTGCATAATATTTGTGCACTCACTGGGGTGTATAGACTCCGGAGGGGCTCCTTTCAATCCAAGCGCTATATCAAGCCAACGAAGGCATGATTTCAGGATCGATGCGGTGTGCAGTCCGACCTCATAACTATCTCAAACCAGGCTCTAAGCGTCACTCATTCAGTACCTTCCAATCTCACTTAGAATGCTCTAACATATGCAGTGCAGCCCAAACCAATGATAATATAAATAAACTAGCAACTTACGAGACTGAGGCATGAAACATATACTATAACATGACTTAGTACACGAAAGCAATAATCACAGATAGAGATAGCAATAATCGAACATTTCGGTCTAAACACATCGGCGTGAGGCCTTAACATTTATACTTAGCATGATTTCTATTTTGTTCCAGGTAATTACTACCTTCACTGTACAATACCAATCTGGGATAACCAGTAGACAGTAAAATGGGATAAGCCAGGCTACAAATATTCAGTAAACTCCCCCATGCTCGTCACTTGGAAAGTGCGTCACCTTAATTAACATCAAATATCAAAGAGTTTGGGGCTTCGAACCCTCAGTTCCAAGTTTTGAAGCGTTACTTACCTCAAAACCGGTTAACACACTGCTCCGCAGTGCCCTTACCTCTAAATTCGACCTCCGAGTTCTCCAAATCTACCAAGTTCAGATTTTTATCATCAATATATGTTTAAGGAACGATTTCCAATTGAAAATATCAAAATTCACCCCAAAAACCCGAAATTGGTCAAAACCCGACCCTCAGGCCCGCGTCCCGAAACTCAGAAACTTTTGCACAAAAGTGTTCTTCATCTTCCCACGATTCAGTACATATAAAGAACACCAAAATCAGAGTCCGTTTGACCCCCCAAATCGACCCCTAAAGATCTCTAATTCTCAAGCCCCAGAATCCCATTCTCTTCTCAAGAAATTCGAAATCTAAAGTGGAACTGAAGATTAGAATCATGGAAATTGACCTATAATGGTTAGGAATCACTTACCCAAAACACCCAGGTGAAAAATTCTTCTAAAATCGCCTCTCCCGAGCTCCAAAATTCGAAAATGGTGAAAAATAACTTAAACCATCAGAATTAGGTTTTTAATAGTCTGCCCGGGTAATGTTCTATGCGTTCGCGGAGGGCCACCGCGAACGCGAAGAGTAAAATTTGATGGGCCCAGGAAATGACCTACCCGAATGTGGTGTGGACCCTGCAAACGCGAACAACAACCTCTCTAACACTAGGCGAATGCGGTCCTTGACCTGCGAACGCGAATGGCAATGACCCCTGACACCTGCGACCCCAGCTCGACCCTATGTGAACGCGTCCTGGTGACCGCGAAAGCAAATAGCAAAACCTCCTGAAGCCAAAATAACACTATGTGAACACGTTCTACTCACCGCGAACGCGAAGTGAAAAATTTCCTGAAGCCAAAATAAGCCTATGCGTTCGCGGTCACCTCCATGCGAATGCATAAGAGGAAACCAGCTGCATAAAAAATCTGATCCTCACGTAAGTCCAAAACTAACCTGTTGGGCATTCGAAACATACCCGAGGCCCCCGGGACCTCAAACAAACTTACCAACTGACCCAAATACCTTATTCCAACTTGGTCGAGCCTTAAAAACACGTCCCATAACATCAAAATCATCAAAATTGCATGGATTCAAGCTTAAGAACTTTGAAATTTCTAAAATCCACCAATGATGCCGATACCATCCAAAACCACTCCGATTAACTTGAAATTTTGCAGACACATCCAAAATGGCATTACGAACATGTCCCAACTATCGGAACTCCATTCCGACCCCGATAGCCTATTTTTCACTATCGACCGGAAATCATCAAAAACTAGCTTTCGCCAATTCAAGCATAATTCTACACCGGACATCACAAAAATATTTCGAAGCTATCCGAGCCATAAAATCCGTATTCCGAGGTCATTTACCAATAAGTCAACTCTCAGTTGACTTTTCCCATTATAAGGCTATCTTTAAAGGCTAAGTTACTGAATTCTCATTTAACCATTCCGATTTCAAGCCTATCAACTCTAAAACATCAATAATAGAATAACCAATTTATAACAAGTCAATAAAAATAATTTAAATGCAGGTTTTTACATAACGACAGACCGGGTCGTTACACAGAAAAGGTGACTGCATGCTACTGTTCACGCTACAGTGTAGCAACAGTGCAACAGTCACTTCCTAGTGGTTGAGTCGTGTACCTCCAAGATTTTGGACATCCTTCTTGGAATGTGCAATGTTTGGTAATATCCTGAAGCAAGAAGAACAACATATTCACTTGAGCAATTACTAAGAATATTCAAGAATTAAGTGCTCTCAAGCATTAAAGACTCAAGGGCTTCAAGAGCAAGAGGACAACTCCACTAAGACCTCACATGTGGTCATCAAGTAATGTTAATGTCCTTAGTTGAGTTGTAATCTTGTGTCTTGCTTTTCATTGTATCCTACTAAGCTTTGTAGAAGAATTTAGTTAGAAACTTTTAATCTTTCATCTTCCAAACTTGTGTATGACTAAAGCTAGTCATTAGTCAAAGTCTTTGTAACTAGTTTGTGACAAAGTGGCTTGTAAGAAGAATTACAAGTTAGAGTATTGAAGTATTTGTAAGAAAGTCATTACAAAGTGGCTTGTAAATAGTTTAGATTACAGGTTAGTAAAGTTGAAATTCTACCAGTGTAGGTCGTGGGTTTTGTCTCCTTGAGTGAGATTTTTCCGCCTAAAAATCCTTTGTCTCTTTACTCATCTTTCTAACATTTAGTTCTGTGGGAACTAGTAGAGGACATGGTCACTCTACTGTTTAGTGGAAGCTAAGAAACCTTCAATTGGTATCAGAGCGGGTTCTTTCTGAAAGGTTAACACCTAGAAAGGATCTCTAATGGCTGCTCCACCCAATTTTGAAGAAGGACAATCAACCTATACACCCCCAAAATTCAACGGCCAATACTATGGTTGGTGGAAAACAAGAATGCATGACTTTATCATGGATGAAGACTCCGAGCTTTGGGACATCATTTGTGATGGCCCTCATGTTCCATTAAAAAGCTTGGAGAAGCAGGTCCTCTAATACCAAAAACCAGAAAAGAATACGATGAGACTGATCAAAAAGCCGTGGAAAAGAATTTGTGTGCAAAGAAAATTCTCGTTTGTGGCATCGGACCTGATGGATACAATAGGATCTCTGATTGTCAGTCAGCTAATAAGATCTGGGATGCCCTGCAGACGGCGCATGAAGGAACAACACAAGTAAAGCAGTCCAAGATAGACATGCTCACTATAGAATATGAATTGTTCAAGATAAGGGAAGATGAGTCCATACAGGACATGCATAATATGTTCACTTCTATAATCAATGAACTTCATTCTTTAGGTGAAGTTATTCCCAGAAACAAACTTGTGCAAAAGATCTTAAGTGTTTTGCCGAGTTCTTGGGAAAGTAAGGTAAATGCTATCACGGAAGCAAAAGATCTACAGAACTTAATAATGGATGAGTTGATAGGTAATCTGAGGACATATGAGATGATGAAGAAGAAGGACATTGAAAGAAGAGAGCCGAAGAAGGAGAAGAACCTGGTTTTTCAGGAGGAAAAACATGAGTCAAGTGAAGAATATCATGACATGGCCTATCTCACCAAGAGATTCCAAAAAATGGTGCGAAGGAACGACGGGATACCTAGAAGAGGCAGCACAAGCAAGCCCAGGAATCATGATCTATGGCAAACCTGGACACTTCATAAAAGACAGCCCGCTCTTGAAACAGGAGAGCTACAAATACAACATGGACAAGGTTGCAAAGAGGAACCAGGTTCCAGAAAAGAGATTCAGGAGAAAAAGTGCAGCTGACAATGTTTTGAGACAAGCTCTTGCTGCTTGGGGAGATTCATCTAGTGAGTCAGACGAGGAACTTGAAGTAGAAAACAGTTCCATGATGGTAGTCTAAAACAAGGCAAAGGAGTACGACTTATTGTTTTCTCTTATGGCTCTATCTGATAAAGAAGATGACTCGGAAGAGGTAGACTTCAAGGATGTTCAGAGAAATCTGAAACCGTACTCTCCTAAAAAATTACTGTCCTTATCTAATGTTCTTATTGATGCATATTATGATTTAGTTGAAGATAAGTGACTATTGACCTTTGAACTAGGAGAGGTAGAACAAGCTAGAGATGACTTACTGATGGTAGTCATGAACCTAAAGGACACTGTAGGAAACCATGAAAAAGAAAAGAGTGAAGATAGTGCTGCAATGAGGGATGAGTTAAAAATAAAGGGTGAAAGTTCAGTTCTTGATAACACTAGGCTAAATGAGAAAATTAATGTTGTAGAGCAGGAAAGAAACAATCTTCACAATAATCACATGTCTAGAGGCAACTATCAATAAACTTGAACTAGAACCTGGTCCAGCAAGTGGTGAAAAAGGAAAAAAAATTGCTAGTGAAAAATATGTCAGGCTGGAAAAGGATTTGAATGAAGCAAAAGGTAATATGTGTAGTGAGTTAGAGAAAAACAAAGAGTTATAGGTTGAACTGAGTAGAGTAATATCTGATCTTAAGAAGGCCTTGAATTCGACATGGTCGTCAGATGTTGTCGCCACCATGTACTTTAACAATAGTGGAAATAGGCAGGGAATTGGATTTTCAAATACATCATAGTCCCTGACAATTGGCTTTGTACCCATTGTAGGAACAATGGACACTATAAGGAAAGTTGTGCAGCCAGGGACCAATCAGTCCAGAAAAATGAAATGTTTGTAGATAGGAGAAAGTTGAGCAGGGACCAGGTCCCAGCAATAAAAACAAAATCCTGCCTGCATGGGCTACAAAAGCTCTCATTCACCCATTTCCAAATTACAAAGGACCCAAACTTGCTTGGGTTCCTAAATCTAACCATTGATTTGTGTGTGCAGTGATCAGTGAGGGAAAGCATGCTACAGTGGATTATGGACAGTGGAGCTCAAAGCATATGACTGGAAATACCATGAATTTTCTCTCATTGAAGGCCCTGCAAGGAGGGGATGTGTCCTTTGGAAATGGGAAGAAGGGTTACATCCTAGGCGTAGGGAGAGTTGAAAGATCTCTGGAACACTCAATTGAAATGTACACTATGTGGATGGCTTCAAATATAGCCTCTTGAGTGTTTCACAAATTTGTGATAAAGGAAACAAGGTGGAGTTCTTGTCAAAAACATGCACACTTACTAGTTGAGTAACTGGAGAGGTTGTGTTGATAGCCAAGAGATACAAAAACACCTACATTGCTGATTTCAAATCTCTGGAAGCAGGTGAGGTGAACTACCTAAAGGCAGTTGAAGATGATGTTGAGCTTTGGCACAGAAGACTAGGACATGCCAGCTTCTCTCTGTTGAACAAAGTGATAAAGAAGGGCCTGGTTCGTGGTCTACCTAATTCAAAGTTCAAGGATCACAAATTTTGTGATGCATGCGCAAGAGGGAAACATGTGAAATCATCTTTTAAACCAAAGAAAGATGTTAGCACATCTAGACCTCTTGAACTCATCCACATGGATCTATGTGGACCAATGAGAATTCAAAGTAGGGGTGGAATGAAATACGTCTTTGTGATTGTGGATCACTACTCTAGATTCACTTGGACATTGTTCCTTCGTTCGAAAGATGAAACATTGGAGGTATTTGTTGCTTTTGTCAAGAAAATTCAAGTGAAGATGAACATGAAAGTGGCATGCATCAGGTCTGATCATGGAACAGAGTTTGATAATGCAAGATTTGATGAATTCTGTAATGAAAATGGAATCACACACAATTTATCAGCTCCAAGGATTCCTCAGCAAAATGGTGTCGTGGAACAAAAGAACAGGACTCTAGAGGACATGGCTTGAACAATGCTAATAGACAGCGGGATTGCAAATAACTTATAGGCTGAGGCAATCAGTACTGCCTGTTACTTGGTGAACAGATGTATGATCAGGTCCTTCCTAAACAAGACCCCATATGAACTGCTCAATGGAAGAAAGCCCAATGTGACTCATCTAAGGGCTTTTGGCTGCAAATGTTATGTCCTAAATAACGGGAAGGATCAGCTGGGAAAGTCCGATGCCAAGAGTGATGAAGGAATTTTTCTAGGCTATTCCTCTCAAAGTAAGTCGTACAAAGTGTATAACAAAAGGACTCAATGTGTGGAGGAGAGTGTTCATGTACTCTTCAATAAAACTCCCTTCTCAAACAAGGACAACAACGGTGATGATCAAGACAACGAACCACTCCTGGTTCCAGGGGAAATCTCTGATAAATCAAATGGCAAGGCTGATATGATGAGCCAAAAAAAGGAGACAGTGGAAGGCAACTCAACCTCTTCCTCAGAACCTCAGGAGGAACCTGGTACTTCTATCTCCCCCATAGAAGTTGAGGAAAGAGTTGGAGATTCAGTGGAAAGCACTACTCAGGTTGCAGAACAGGAGTCACAAAGAAGCCCAACTAACATACTAAACACTTCCACTAATCATCTTCAAGTTCCAAACTGGAAGCATAAAAGCTCTCACCCTCTTGATAACATAATTACCCTCTTGATTCCGGAATCAAAACTAGATAAAAAAACTAGAAACTCCCTAGCCTTCTCAGCCTTCTTGTCCCAAATTGAACCCAAGAATATTAAGGAAGCCCTAAAGGATGCTGATTGGATTGTGGCTATGCAAGAAGAACCTCATCAATTTGAGAGAAACAAGTTGTGACATCTGGTACCTCGTCCCTAAAATAGAACCATCATAGGTACCAGATGGGTGTTCAGGAACAAGTTGGATGAAAACGGGAAAACAACCAGGAACAAAGCCAGGCTAGTAGTACAAGGCTACAATCAAGAAGAAGGAATTGATTATGATGAAACCTTTGCTCCAGTTGTTCGTATGGAAGCCATTCCAATTCTTATATCCTTTGCATCTCATATAGAATTCACTTTTTTTCCAAATGGATGTGAAAAGTGCATTCTTGAATGGTTATCTCAAGGAAGAAGTGTATTTCAAGCAAACCCCCTGGGTTTAAAGATCATATCCACCTAGAACATGTGTTCAAGCTCGACAAGGCCTTGTATGGATTGAAGCAAGCTCCCAGAGCTTGGTATTAGCGGTTGTCAAAGTTCCTTCTAGACAATGGGTTCACAAGAGGAAAGATAGACAACACTCTCTTCCTGAAGAAGCTAGGAAGGAACATTCTCATTGTCCAGGTCTATGACGATGATATTATCTTTGGAGCTACTGCAGATTCCTTGTGCAAGGAGTTTGCAACACTCGCGGGAAGTGAGTTCGAGATGAGCATGATGGGGGACCTGAATTTATTTCTAGGTCTCCAAGTCAAACAGTCTATCAAGGGAACTTGTATCAGTCAGCAGAAATACATCAAGGAACTACTCAAAAAGTTTGACATGGAGGATTCTAAGGTGATTGACACACCCATTGCAGTGCCTACCAAACTCGACATGGATGATGTCGGCACTACTGTGAATCAAACCATGTATAGAGGCATCATTGGATCACTTCTGTACCTCACAGCTAGCAGACCCGATATACTCTTCAGTGTAGGACTGTATGCAAGATTTCAATCCAATCCCAAGGAGTCACATCTTAAAGCAGCTAAGAGGATCATGCTCTACCTCAAAGGCACACATGACTTGGTCCTTTACTATCCTTAAGGTGACAATTTTAATCTTGTCGGTTATGTTGACTCTTACTATGCAGGTTATCTGGTAGATAGGAAAAGCACTTCAGGGATGGCTCATTTTGTTGTATCATGCTTAATCTCATGGGGCACAAGAAATCAGAACTCGGTGGCATTATCCACAGCTGAAGCTGAATATGTTGCAGATGCCTCCTGCTGTGCTCAACTGCTGTGGATCAAACAACAATTGGAGGAGTTTGGAGTTTTCATTGACAGCATTCCACACCTATGTGACAACACAAGTGCACTCAATATGGCAAAAAATTATGTTCAACACAAAAGAACCAAGCACATTGATGTGAGACATCACTTTCTCAGAGACAATGTTGAAAAGTGTCATATCAGCATGAGGTTCTGTTGCACTGAAGATCAAATTGCAGATATGTTCACTAAAGCACTTGGAAGAGAACACTTTGAGAAGAACAGACTGGCTCTTGGCATGCTGAGACCAAATTAGGAACATGGTTATCCGATGGCTTTGAATGTCTTACTCAGGTTAAGCTGCTAAGGTGTTTTCCTAATAAAGTCTAACTCATTTCAATACTGTTGCAGGTAGACACGCATGGTGATTACAGAATTTAATGAAGTGCCACTGTAGACCATGGAAGGACTGAGGTCTCTCTTTTTCAAAATAAAACATGTGTGAGACCTGGTTCCTATACGCCAGGTTAGTTGTTATATGTTTTCTCTCCCTCTTTCTCGAAGAGTAACTACATTAATTACTTTCTGCCACTATTCTCTATCTCTCTCAACATTTTCAGAGACACATCAATCATGTCTGTCCTTCCAACTTTCAACTCCCTTACACGTTCTCCAACTCTTTAAACCGTCACATGGACCATTTTCCATTCTCCCTCTCTATACATACTTCCTCACCTCTCACCATTTCACTCACAACCACTTCTCTTAACCGAAAATCTTCTTTATCCTTCCTTCCTTTCTCACTGTGACTAACAATGGCGTCTCAAGACGAAATCATCCCCTCGTCCAGTACTACTGACCTCAACATCACTCCTGATGAGGGAGAAGTTTCCTCACCTTCCAAGGAAACCCTCTCTGCTCCTAAGCAATCTCTGAAAACCCTCTCTGCTCCCCTAGTACCAGAATCATCTCAGAATACCTTCGTTCCTGAAGCTTCTCCATCTCAATTGAAACCATGACCATCCTCGCTAAAACCCCTAACTCCTAAATTCGCCACTCCACCTCCATCTACCTTTGTACCACTATCTGAGCCACTCATCCCTGAGACCTCTCCCACCTCTGAAGCCTTAGAGGAGAATCCTAGTCAGTATATTGACCCCTCCTCTCTCACATCTCAAACCCCGATGGAATCCGCTGACAAAGAGGCAGCAGAAAACATCATTGTCCTATCCTCGAAAAAAACTCCTAAAAATCCTTGTACTCCTCCTGAGACTCAAGGAGCCTCTCTGTCTGTTCCTGAAGATGTTGGAACCATGGTCCCTTTTGAGTCTACTCAGCATGAGACTCCACCCTCAAAACCTTGTGAGGGACCTGGTTCACCATCCTCTCAGTTTCCAAATGAGCAAATATTCTACACTCCTCATCTCGAGTCTATTCCCCCTCTCTATGCTCATGTGGATAACGATGATGAAGATGATATGGTGCTTAGTGCAAGATCTAAAGTGCGTCATGGGGTCAGCATTTCTGCTCCCTCTATGAAGCGTCCCTCTACTAGACTCCAGAAGAAATAGGTTGTGGATCAGGCTCTTGAGAAAAGCAAGAAGTATAACAAGCCAAAAAGGAGGCGTCTAGTAAAGGATGGTCAAATTGCAGTGGACAAAGATATTCCATTGGTGGAGGTTGAAGAGGAAACTGCTGAGGAACCTAGTTCCTTAGTAAAAAGGAAAAGGGATGTGGCTAGGAAGAGTGTGAAGCCATCACCCTCGAAGATTAAGGAGAAAGTGAAGAAGAAAGATTTTGGAGAAGCTAGTGGACAGAAATCTGCCATCTCTAAGGAAATATCAGCCAAAGTGTCAGGTAAACGTAAGCGAGAAGAAGAAGCAGAACCAGCGAGGGAACCTGGTTCTGTGCAGGATGCTACGTGGAAGGAAAATGTTAAGCTACAAGCGGTGCTGCTGGGGCGCACCATTGACCCTGATTTCCTTGACATGCTAGGCATGAGTCAACTCATGGCTATGCTTGAGTTTCAAAAATAGGACCATCTCTTGAATGTTAGTAGGGCCAAATGCTATGAGGATGCTGTGAGAGAGTTTTGTGGTACCTTCTTCTCCCCTACTAAGTGCCATGTGTGTGTGTTGGTAGAAGGTGTGGATATCGTGTTCGATGATGCTCTCCTGGGAATAATTCTAGGGGTTCCATCAGAGGGTTTGTCTTCAGTCGATCCAAAGAAGGATGCATGCAGCAAGACCTTTCAGAATGTCATTATCAAACCTGGGTCTGTTCAGCAAGGGGACCGAGTACATAAGAAAGCTATGCTGTCTGTCTACCAACTTCTCTTTGAGTTGGTAAACAAAGTTCTTCTCCCCCGGGTAAAGAGACGATCTCTTGCATCCAGGGCTGGCCTTATTCTGATGGAGGCACTTGACAACTTCACTCCGGTCAACCTACCAGCTCTAATGATCAATTACATGACAAAAATTGTCTCCCTCAACGGTGGTAATCATGGTCTTCCCTATGGTTTCTTATTGACCAGGATCTTCAAGTACTTCCAAGTACCCCTCAGTAATCCTCAGGATGGAACCCGCAAATAGAGCTTCACCAAGATTACACTTGAGGAGTGTGAATGCATTGAGAAGACAGGGGGCAGTAATTCTACAATCTCTCAGATGATCACAGCACTGAATGCTGCCCAGGAAACGATCAGGAGGCTGAAAGCTCAAATAGATCTTCTGGAAGTGTCAGGCCAGTCTGATAGGGGACCTGTTTCTTCTAGTTCCACTGATGCAGAAGTGTCCCGCTTAACCATGGAGAATTTAGACTTGAAACATGAAGTGGAAAATCCGAAGGAAAGGCTTCTTCAGGAACAGTCCTCAGTGAATGCTCGCATGGACCTAGTCCTACGCACTCTCACTGCCTCTACATCTATGCCCTCCTCCTCTAGTGCTCCCTAGGATTCCTCTTTATATGGTTGGTTGTGATTAATGTTGTTTCTTTTTGTTTTTCAGGGATTGGATAACATATGACTGCTCCTACTTTGAAAATCCAAATGAAGTCTTCTGCTTTCGAGCAGAGACTTCTACAATGTCTTTACGTTTTTGCTATAAATGAAATCAGTCATTTTGTGTTCTATTTGTTGCCTTACTGACTTTTATTCTGTCTTCTATCATGATTGTGTGCACATAAGGGGCATGAGTTAACTTTAATGGACTTCCTTGTAATTTCTTGCCTAGTTATGACTTTTTATGATGCCAAAAGGGGGATGTTAAGGAAATAATTGGAAACTCTGACCTGTTTGTGCGATGGTTAAGGAGGAAGCACAGCCTAAGGGGTGAAGCATTTTGATAGTGGGAACCTGTTAGGATCCTGGTCATGCATGTGTTACTCTATCACATTTATCTTCCAATTATAAAAGTTTGTCATCATCAAAAAGGGGGAAATTGATGAGTTGTATTCTGTTTTAATGATTTAACAAACTTTTATGAAAAGGATCAGGTTGAGGACCTAATGTATACACAACATCACAAGTCATATATGCCTCCAGGAATTCCGGATCATATAGTGCTAAATGAGGATGGACCAACTAAGGGACTTGATCCCTTAGCGGACTCACAGATTAAAGTACAGGACAACTTGAAAGCTATAAAAAGTTGTGACAGAAAAGGTGACTGGCTGCTACTGTTCTTGCTACATTGTAGCAACAGTGCACCAGTCACTTCCTAGTGGTTGAGCCGTTTACCTCCAAGAGTTTGGACATCCTTCTTGGAATGTGAAATGTTTGTTAATATCTTGAAGCAAGAAGAACAACATACTCACTTGAGCAATTACCAAGAATATTCAAGCATTAAGTGCTCTCAAGCATTAAAGACTCAAGGGCTTCAAGAGCAAGAAACCAACTACACTAAGACCTCACACGTGGTCATCAAGTAATGTTAATGTCCTTAGTTGAGTTGTAATATTGTATCTTGCTTTTCACTGTATCCTACTAAGCTTTGTAGAAGCAACTAATTAGGAACCTTTTAATCTTTCATCTTCCAAACTTGTGTGTGACTAAAGCTAGTCATGAGTCAAAGTCTTTGTAACTAGTTTGTGACAAAGTGGCTTGTAAGAAGTATTACAAGTTAGAGTATTGAAGTCTTTGTAAGAAAGTCATTACAAAGTGGCTTGTAATAGTTTAGATTACAAGTTAGTAAAGTTGAAATCCTACAAGTGTAGGTCGTGGTTTTTGTCCCCTTGAGTGGAATTTTTCCACGTAAAAATCCTTTGTCTCTTTACTCGTCTTTCTAGCATTTAGCTCTGTGGGAACTAGTAGAGGACCTGGTAAAAGACGGATTCCTTAATATGTATGAAAACAGTGAAAAAATCACTTAAAGTGGACTGGAGGGAGTAACGTAGAAATTTGACAAAGTGATCTGCTATAATTAGTTAATGTGAAAATTATTAACAAAGTTAGTACTCCCCGGTTCACTTTAATTAATTTTTGATTGTTTTCACACATATTAACGAATGCATCTTTTATCATTACTTAACAATAAAATTGATCATAATAACTTTCATTTGTTCATTGAAAATACAACAAATATTCTTATGCTCTTTACTCCCAGAGCAACTTTGAAACAAAAAAAGTTAATTCCTTCTTCATATAAAAAAAAAATCAAATATTGTGGATCATAAAAAAAACTAAAAAATTAATTAAAGTGGATCGAAGGAAGTATATAATTAATTAAATCCAATGAATAAAGGGACAAAGTAAGAGTATTCCACTAAAATATCTTCATTTCCAAGAAACATGCAATAAAGTTTCAGGAGGTTATCAAACAGAAAAAGATAAGGTAATGGGAAAGAGCAATTAGCAATCATGTTTGAACATTCTTTGTGACGCATAATGATGCGCTCCTCTAAGATCGTATTCGTTATATCAACGCGAAAGGCCAGATGGTTTGGAGAGCGGTCATCCATACATATGACTTGGGAATTAGGATCGCCCCCTTAATGTCTTTTGTATCGATTGTATTGCACAGGGCGTGCTTAATGCAGTTCACATATCTTGCGTGGTTTACAGGCTATTACATAGTGGGGATTTACCCAGTGCACACAAAGTGCTCAACCAAAGGGCAGAAGTTGTGGCTGAGACTGTAGCGACCGTAGATTTTTCTGGGATTCCAAAAGACTTTTTTCACATGTTAGTTGTATTTAGAGAAACAGTGAAGTTGTCTTTGTACGCCCTATAGGTAAGGACGACTCTACTTTCGATGCAGAATAAAACTTGTGTAAAATCCAATAATAGTGCAATAAATAATAAATATGAGCCCATATATAACTTTAGAAATATAATGTGTTTAATACTTAGACCCATAAAATTCAAATCGTGAATCAGCATCTGCCTATAGTTCAGGAGTTCGAGTCGAGGAAGCAACAACTAATGCTTGCATTAGGTTAGGTTGTCTGCATCATACCCCTTAGGGCATTGATCCTTTCCTGAACCATGCCTGAACGTGTGATGTCTTATGCATGCATCGAATTGCGTCTTTTAAGCTATGTTTAATTGGATCATTTGCGCGTATTCTCCTATTTGATCGAGTAATTTCTATTTCTCTTTAGCCCCCCTAATATTGGTATTAGGTAATTATATTCACCAAAACCTAAGCAGATGAAAAGAAGACAGAATGTCTTTTTTGTTCGTTGGCATTTGAACTTTAATTTGTCAGAATTTTCAACTCACTTTATTGATTGTTATGCAATTTATGAAAACCTCCCTAAATTTGATGAATTGTCACAACAGTAGTCGCATTCCTTTCTACTAGTATCCGTACCCGCGCGTTGCGTGGAGAATATAACATATAATATTTTATAAGAAAATGTTAAATGAAAAATACAGTATACAAAGAAACATGCGAATGCTATTATTTTTTAAACGTGTAATGCACTAAATATTAATAAATTGAATTCATGCATAAACACACTTACCCATTTTAATAAATAGCTATTAAGGAAGAATTAGATTATTGGCTACACGTGTTAGCACTATTCACCAAAGGCAACAAATAGCGCCTGCTTAAGATTATTTGATGAGAATTAAGATTTTTCGGTGAGATAAAGATATTAAAGTAGACAAACTACAACATAAATTAGACAATTAGTTAACTAGAAATACCGTCATAAAGGTGAAATGCAGTTGAATTGCACAAGGTACCCATGCGTGCAATTGTGCAAAAATTATGGTGTTGTCTCTAGCTTGTATTCTACATGATGGACATAACCGAAGTCTTATAAAAAATTATACTATTTTATAATTTTCACATATTTATCAGACGATAATTCATGAATAAAAGTTAGGGATGACTTCGTCTTGTTGCAAACTTCAATTAGCTGTTATGAAAACTGATAATTCTATTTTACATTGCATTAATATCAGTTATTCAATGATATATGTTTCTCTCAATTAACTGCAAAAACTTACATTACAGAAGAGAATGTTGAGTATTCATGAAGGATGCATTGTCAAGTTAAAGACATCATATAGAGAACTGAAGTGAAGTAGCTAGTTCAACTTCACTATTTTTAAGATTTATTTGAATATTTTCTCTTGCTGAGCTACCCTTGTACTTTTCTTTGTGCCTTTTTAATGGAAAGTTGTTGAAGGATCAAACTCTTGCACAACCTTTTCAGGTAAAAGAATATTTACCAACAAATACTAATCAATATAAATTTGTGGATGATGGAAATTAGACTTATGCATATTCATGAAGTCCACCTAACAAAACGTGAACAAATTTTTTCAAGTTGTGACGATATACAAACATTCTAAAGGCGCATAAACAAAATGGACCATATACGCTTGTGAGAACGAAATTGTGACAAAAATAAACTTGCATTTACAATCAGCATTTTATGGATTATAAGAGCACAAGTTATAAAAAGAGGTGGTAATGGCAGAAATATGAAACACACGCTTAAATCAAATCAAGTGTATCACCATTATTCGATGCCAAGATAAACATCAAAGTCAAATTAAGACAAATATCCTGCAAATCTCTTAGGATATATGAACATAAAGTGCAAACCCACATGACTAAACAACGACCGACTGAAATGATAACAAATATTTTTTTAGCTTCCTAACAATAACGGTTAGTAAAAAGCTTAATTCTTTAGGCAATGAAGGGAGAGTGTCATAAGAAAATTTGTTTATTTATGTAAATGAAGAATTATTACCAATAACTTGGCAAAAACTACACACTAATTGCCTCTACCCGTGGAGTATAAATTGCTTGTATTTTGAGTAGCAACCACCCTTTCTTTACATAACCTAACACCATGTAGCAACTTTTGCGCAAAATCCGACTCGGTTAATATACTTCTGAATGTAGAACAGGATTATTGGACGAAATTTGTATAAGAAAACTACAAAATCAATATAAGAAAATATACTAAAAAAACAAATATTCTTACTCTAGTTTTAGGGAACTCTCATGCTATTATTACTTTTGTAGTAAGTTCAATAAGCATAATAACATCTAAGTGTGAGATAAGACATGTTCTAACAAATATTCATCTTTCTTAATTCATTCGTTAAAGTTAGTTGGACCTGTTTACTGAAAGAGTTAGCTAAGTACTGATTTAAGAATTAATTTTATAAAGATTAATGCAGATAAATATTTGCACTAATTTTACTCTTGAAAGAACATATTGAAATAATAAAGTCTTTCCTTTCAAAACCTACTTTGCAAAGGTTGCTGAAATCGTGTTAGACTTTAGGCGCATACAANTCTCTCTTTCCTATACATATTCTCTATTCATCTCCATATCCCTATTGCTTACAGTCAGAAAACATATTGTTGTATCATTTGTCTATTTCTATTTGTTGCTCTAATATTACATACATATGCTATTTGCTTAGCTACCTCCTCAGCTGATTTGCTTTGTTTTTGGAAGATTCTGCAATTTCTTTCATTCCTGATTGCATGAATGACTTCAGCATATATAATCTTGAATACTTCTGCCATATTCGATCGTTCTTTTGCATTCTCCTTAGCCCACTTCCAATGCTGATTCCATTTTGTTGGCCATACTGTTCTCCTTTGCATCCATTTTATCAATATATCTCATATTCGTTTAGTGTAATCACATTCCACAAAGATATGGTTCCTGCTCTCTTCATGGACTTTGCATAGGACACAGTCCTTATCTACCTGTATCAGCCTATCACTGGTCATCATCCTATCTTGGAAATAAATCCACATTGTAAATTTTGCTTTTGCCCTTGCTTCACTCCTGAACATAAACATCTTCCATTCAAATCCTGGTTGTTGGCCCAGCATAATAATGTATAATTGTCGTATGAGACTGCAGTTTCCTTTTATTGGCCTTTGTATTGCTTCAACCATATCCCTTGCCTCCATCATTTTCCTGACTAACCATGAAACTTGTTGTGGTATCGTCATAGTAGACAGTTGCTGGTCCTTTATATAGTATTCATGGATCCACTTGATCCACATCTTATCTCCCTTTTGTGCTAGGTCCCAGTACATTTTCCTACATGTGAACTGTTATGACGGAACATGATATGATAATAAAATAAATGTGTTCGAACATAATGGCAGATTTAATAAAATTTACTTTCACAACTGCCTCACCGAATTAATACATGTATGTAATATTTTGGCAATAAAGTTAAACAACAACATCAACAAAGGAAATGAACAACCACATGAAATCGGACTTTCAGATATATGAAATTCCTAGTGTATACATGAGCGATGAGTGGGTTATTACCACGCGCAAAGCTGTGAAAAGCAAAAAACCTGAAATATACAATTGAATTCAATAGCATCTCTGCACAAATATACGAATAATCTTGACCTAACTTTCATATATTATGTAGTTTCAGAGTAATTTATTTAAGGGCACAAACAGTTCGCGTTTTCTACATGAAAGTAGTGATAAATGAATTTTTTTTTCAACGCGTGCAAAGCTGTGGAAAGCGAAACGACAGAACTTCATCACTAAGTTTAAAAGAGTATATGTATAAACATACAAAGAATTTGGACTAGAAGTTTGTATTTATAGTACCTCCAGAAGTCATTTTTCGAAAGGGACAAGCAGATCCTCGTTTCAACGTGTCTGCAGACAGATATAATCTTTTTAGTCTTGACGCGCAAAGCTTTGAAAAGCGGAAAACCAGAAATTTACAACTGAATTCTTGTTAGACTTCAGGCGCATACAAATGTAGAAGTTTTCCTACATGTGAACTGTTATGACGGAACATGATATGATAATAAAATATAAGTGTTCGAACATAATGGGAGATTTAATAGAATTTACTTTCGCAACTACCTCACCTAATTAATACATATGTAATATTTTTGCAATAAAGTTAACCAACAACATCAACAAAAGAAATGAACAACCACATGAAATCCAACTTTCAGATATATGAAATTCCTACGTATACATGAGCAATGAGTGAGTTATTACCATGAAGGATAGTGTCGCATTATTCGAAAAATTCATTAGTAAATATTATAGTAACATGACTTTGCAATATAGTAATATAGTTTAATTAAAAAGGATCATTTTAAGCATTACCAATCTAGTATTTGTATCCGCACATTGTATTTTATTCAACATGGCATATTTGTTTCTATCCATCTCTTCCTGTATGTGAACAGTACCTACAAATGTTTCAGGAATCATCTCAAGAAGTATTTTCCAAGTTGGTTCATCAATGCCAACAACAAAAATAGTAAATTAATATATATATATATATATACATATACACTATTTGGGCTATTGTGGAATCACCAACAGTAAATTGAAAGGTCATAGTGGGACCTATTACAGAAGTTTCTTAACCACTCAGAAGAGGAAAAGAAATAGAATCATAAATGATGGAAATTTTGAATTGAGTTAAAAAGAATATCTGAATATATTTACAAAGAATATAAAACGTGATAATTTGTAGTTCCAGAAGTCCCATTTGTAACAACGCAAGTTGATCGTGATTTCAACATTCGTATAGAGAGATAAATAAATGTTTGTCAGGGTGGGCAGAGCCGTTAAAAGTCAAAATGATAGAAATTCATGACTAAGTTCAAAAGAATAAATGTATAAATTTACAAAGAATTTGGATTTGAATTGTGTATATATTGTAGTCATCTTTCAAACGGCACAAGCGGATCGTGGTTTCAGCATGCCTGCAGAGAGAGATAATTTTTTTTGTCAGGCCGCGCAAAGTTGTAAAAAGCAGAATGCATGAAATTTTAACTGAATTCTAAAGCATATTTGTACAATATACGAATAATATGTACCTAATTTTTGTATAATGTAGTTCCAAAATTCCTCTTTGTAACGGCACAAGTGGATCATGATTTTGACGTGCCTATACAGAGATAAAATAATTTCAGTCAGCTTGGCAAAGCTGTGAAAAGCAAAACGACAGAATTTCATAACTAAGTTTAAAAGAGTATCTGTATAAACTTAAATAGAATCTGGACGTGAATTTTGTATTTATAGTAGCTGCAGAAGTCGTCTTTGCAATTGCACAAGCGGATCGTGGTTTAAACGTGTCTGCAGAGAGACATAATTTTTTTAGTCTGGACGCGCAAAGTTGTGAAAAGCAAAACACTGGAAATTTATAATTGCATTCAAAAGCATATCTGTACAAATGTACGAAGAATCTGCACCTAATTTTTGTATATTATGTACTTCAAGAAGTCCTTTTATTAAGGACACAAGCAGATCGCGTTTTCGACATGACAATCGTGAAATATTAGAAAACTAAAGTTTTAATATTGTAGTATTTTAACCTACTCGTTGAATAAAATAACATTCATCCAAACCTTGGTCTTCACACAAAAGAACTTTTGTCAAGTCCTCGATAGAGGAATTAGAAGCAGGAGCAGTTGAATCTTCGAACTGAAAATTGTCGACAACATTGTTGAGGAAGCTAATCAGTTCTTATATTCTTCAACTTATTGATTTTACTGAGTAGTAGTTCACATGTCTATTCGAATTATTGAGATGAATGTTAAGCCAAATTTTGTTGTATTGGTTAAATAGTATTTTATAAAGTAATTATAGCAAGAGTGAGAAGAATAGTAAGAATTAAATGCAACAGTCACGTTCTTACGTTCCGAATGCCATTTGTTACATTCCGACATATTGAATTTGTTACTTTGTAAATAACAGTGCGACCAATTACAATAGTTTCTTAAAAAGAATATTTGTATATATTTATAAGGAATGTAAAACCTGATATTATGTAGTTCCAGAAGTCCCCCTTTTAAGGGCATAAGTGGATCGTGATTTCGGTATTCCTATAAAGAGACAAATAATTTTTTGTTAGAGCTGTAAAAAGCCAGAAATTAATTACTAAGTTCAAAAGAATATGTCTAAATTTACAAATAATCTCGATTCGAATTTTGTATGTATTGTAGCAGCAGAAGTCATCATTCCAACGGCAAAAGTGAATCGTGGTTTCAGCGTGCCTGCAGAGAGATATAATGATTTTATTCAGGATGCGCAAAGTTGTAAAAAGCAGAATACCTGAAATTTTAACTAAATTCAAAAGCATATTTGTACATATACGAAGAATCTAGACTTGAATTTTGTATTTATAGTAGCTCCAGAAGTCGTCTTACCAATGGCACAAGCGGGTCCTGGTTTAAACGAGTCTGCAGACAAATATATTTTTTTAGTCTGGACGTGCAAAGCTGTGAAAAGCAGAAAACCTTAAATTTACAGTTGAATTCAATAGCATCTCTGTACAAATATACGAATAATCTGGACCTAACTTTCATATATTATGTAGTTCCAGAGCAATTTATTTAAGGGCACAAACGGTTCGCGTTTTCGACATGACATTAGTGATATGATTTTTTTTTTCAACGCGTGCAAAGCTATGAAAAGTAAAACGACAGAACTTCATAACTAAGTTTAAAAGAGTATCTATATAATCTTACAAAGAATATGGACTTGAACTTTGTATTTATAGTAGCTCCAGAAGTCGTGTTTCTAACGGCACAAGCGGATCCTGCTTTCAACGTGTCTGCAGACAAATATAATGTTTTTACTCTGGATGCGCAAAGCTGTGAAAAGCAAAAAACCTGAAATTTACAATTGAATTCAATAGCATATCTGTACAAAAATACAAATAACCCGGACCTAACTTTTGTCTATTATGTAGTCCCAGAAGTAATTAATTTAAGGGGACAAATGGTTCGCGTTTTCGACATGACAGTAGTGAGATATGAATTTTTTTCAACACATGCAAAGATGTGAAAAGCAAAACGATTGAACTTCATAACTAAGTTTAAAAGAGTATATGTATAAACTTACAAAGAATCTGGACTTGAATTTTGTATTTAAAGTAGCTCCAGAAGTCGTCTTTCCAACGGCACAAGCGGATCCTGGTTTCAAGGTGTCTGCAGAGAGAAATAGTTTTTTTAATCTGGACGCGCAAAGTTGTGAAAAGCAGAAAACCTGAAATTTACAATTGAACTCAAAACCATATCTGTACAAATATACAACGAAAGTGGACCTATATTTCGTATATTATGTAGTTCCAGGAGTGATTTATTTAAGGGCACAAACGGTTCGTGTTTTTGACAAGACAGTAGGGAGATATGAATTTTTTTTTCAACGCGTGCAGTGCTGTGAAAAGCAAAACTACAGAACTTCATAACTAGGTTTAAAAGAGTATATGTATAAACTTACAAAGAATATGGACTTGAACTTCGTATTTATAGTAGCTCCAGACGTCATCTATCCAACGGCACAAGCGGATCCTGGTTTCAACGTGTCTGCAGAGAGATACAATTTTTTTAGTCTGGACGCGCAAAGCTGTGAAAAGCAGAAAACTTGAAATTTACAATTGAATTCAAAAGCGTATCTGTACAAATATATGAAGAATCTGGACCTAACTTTCTTATATTATGTATTTCCAGAAGTAATTTATTTACTGGCAGAAACGGTTCGCGTTTTCGACATGACAGTTGTGGGATATAAATTTTTTTTTTCAACGCGTTCAAAGTTGTGAAAAGCAAAACAACATAACTTCATAACTAAGTTTAAAAGAGTATATGTATAAACTTACAAAGAATCTGGACTTAAAGATTGTATTTATAGTAGCTCCAGAAGTCGTCTTTACAATGGCACAAGCGGATCCTGGTTTCAATGTGTCTACAGACAGATATAAATTTTTTGTCTTGACACGCAAAGCTGTCAAAAGCGGAAAACCTGAAATTTACAATTGAATTCAATAGCATATCTGTACAAACATACGAATAATCTGGACCTAACTTTCGTATATTATGTATTTCCAGAAGTAATTTATTTAAGGGCACAAACGGTTCGCGTTTTGGACATGACAGTAGTGAGACATGAATTTTATTTCAATGCGTGTAAAGCTGTGCAAAGCAAAACGACAGAACGTCATAACTAAGTTGAAAAGAATATTTGTATAAATATACAAATAATTTGGACCTGATTTTTGTAGATATTGTTTCTGCAGCTGTCTTCTTTCTAACGGAATAAGCGGAAGGTGATTTTGATGTGTTTGCAGAGAGATTTGAATTTTTTAGTCAGGACACACAAAGCTGTAAAAACCTTAATCCCACATGAGACAATGATTGTCCTTGACTTTTATTGATTGTCATGGCAAAAGATACAGCGATTGGAAATTGTCTTCACTGGAACTTAAATGTCATTCTAGGAATATACACTTTCTGTCCAGCCATATGTTCGGATAGAACCTTGGCTTCAATAACTTGATTTCCAAGTTTAGTTATGATCTACCTTGTTCCATTACACAATCCTGCTGACTAATCAATATTTCTTAATAACATCACTGGTACACCAACCTCTAGAGTAAGAGTGTGATTTGAAACTCCAGAACTTTTAATAGTATTCAAGAATTCTGGTGTGTGTATATGTTCCAACGCTGAATAAGTCTGATCAGAGCTGTCACACCCCTTTTCTACCCCCCAAAAGATGTGTATGTGTTATATGGATTGTGGGTTAAAGAGTTTTTCCAATTAAAGTGACAATTTTGAAATAGGGATTATTTTGTTATTCAAAGTCGCCACTTAGAATTGATTTTTTGGTGTTCTAAGTCACTTTTTATTTGAATCCCTAGTCAAAGGAAGGTTTGACTCTTTTATTATTGGTCTGCGAAAACAAAGTCCGGGTAAGAAATTTGTTGACCGAGGAGAAGATGTAAGGCATTCCCCGAGTCCCGTGGTTCTAGCACGGTCACTTTATTGACTTAAACTTGGCTTGAATAAACTGTTGGCTAAATTGTGCTTTATTTTATTTTCATGTTTGCATATGTCCACTTTTATTGTTGATGACTTTATTCATCTCAAACTAGGACGAGTATCCCCGACCCTAGCTTACACTAACCAAGACGAATATCCCCGACCTTAGTTCGTGCCTCGTACCCAAAATTAGAGTCTTCTTGAAGTTAATTAAATAACAAAGTTTCATTTGAAATAATTGAAAACAAGACGTATTGTCACGACCTTGCCATTTTATTTATATACTTCTTTCGAAGCGAGTCCTCCTGACATCATTTAAGACAAATTATTTATCTTTGTTAAACCTATTATTAAAGATTAGAACATAAAAGGTAAGCCTCTTTGTAGCATGAAGGTAGCGAGATCATGTATGGACATTAAGGATATAGAACCTTACTTAAAACCTTATTCTTATTCTTATTGTTATTTAATAAGTGATGTAACTAGCATAAATCAGACCTTTTAAGATAATTATATGCCTGCCTTCGCGCCTAAGATTTGCCTACCACTAATTACCTTAATAGACTATTTGAATTAAACCAGCATTGTTAGTAAAGAAACAAAAGAAAGGATTGATTTTATCTATTGACAAACATGGCCAGCACTTGGACTTAATTGGCAGTGGTCTTTCTTGAAAAGATTTAGGCCACCTTAGCCAGATTATTGGATTTATTAGCGTGGCAGCACAATAATCGTTTTAAAACAATTTCAACTCAACTTTTCATCAAACGAAACCACAAAATATTAAAGCCATATGCTCACTGAATTAGAAATAGAAATCTTTTCTTGTTTAGAGATTATTTCCTTCTCTGCTACATTTAATTCATTCACTACAAAACCTTCTATTCTAAGTAAGATCAGACCAAGTAAAACTCCAATTCTTCTAATTATTTAACATGAATCCAAGAGGATTAACTGATGACGTTTTCAAACTGATAGCAAATAAAAGAAAAACGATGAACAAATCAAAACAAGAAAAATATTTGTAACCTACTGACGGAAAGAATCAAAGAATTTAATTTGAGTAGGAAGGAATCAGTTAAAGAAAATGCAATATTGAAAGATTAGGTAAAAGAACAGATCTTCACAAAAGCTCTTTCATGAGAATGCTCCTCTAGAAAATCTCTATTAAAATAAACATCAGAAACTGACCAATGATGGTGGAAAAGGGATTGTGTTGAAAAAATATTGTGAGTACTTTTCTCTTCTTTTTTTTAAGTTGCGGCAGTAGTAACTTATCCCAAAAATTTAATCACGTCTAGTCCTCTTTGTCATGTGCTAAGTCGGTATGCTACTTAACAAAGAACTTGAAGTCGAAAGCATGGGCATTAAAACTACTTCATAATACACCCTACTTCATATGTGTACAAAACAGCAAAATTGAAACCTCAAACAAGAGCCTATGATTCTTGAGTAGACAGGGAGTTCACAATTTTTGATAAGTCATGCGAAAGGAAACGAATGAACGAAACAGACTTAAGAAAATCTGAAACAAACTCACGAGTCATGATTTTATTCATTCATATCTAGCACATGATTTATATTACA
Source organism: Nicotiana knightiana (assembly GCA_005239525.1). Classification (NCBI taxonomy): domain Eukaryota; kingdom Viridiplantae; phylum Streptophyta; class Magnoliopsida; order Solanales; family Solanaceae; genus Nicotiana; species Nicotiana knightiana. Next base: position 123,882 of record ML437486.1, read on the forward strand.
TGGTCAGAGTAATACCTGGGTAGCAGAAAGATATGGAAACAACAATGAAGGCTTAGAAGAATCCTCGACTACCGAACGCAGCTAACAACAAAAACAACAATGGAAACAACAGAGAAACCCAGCTTTGTGACCCAAGAATAACCCAGAAAAACCAGCAATAAGCACAATTTTTTGCTTACTATTAGGTGTTCAGGTACTCTTTTTTCTCAAAGTTTTGTATCTTTTAGAGTGTAAAGGATTCAGCAATTGTGTAGTGGATTTTTGTGTCATTGTGTGAAAGAATGACCTCTTTAAGTAGGAAAAATAAGTCCTTTTGGACAGATTTTGGTTCACCAAAAATCTGCCCCAAAAGGACTAACTTTTGTGTGCCAAAACAGTCCATTTTTCACCAAATTCTGACACAAAACATAGCAGTTGCATTTCCAGCATGTTTGAACAGTAAAGTACCCAACAACCATGTACTTTAAACTCAACTATTCATCTTTTATCTATACCTGACTGAAATTCAGCTTATACACTCAAATCTCAACCAAATATGAACTAGCAAAGTAGAAACAAGACTCAAAATGTAATCGAACTAAGTATTCAGACAAACTAGATTAGAATGAGTTCGATTTGTGCAAACTAACATGGAACCACAACTGAATTTAACAAGCTAAAGCCCGAAACAACGAACATCGCCTAAACTATTATGATTAATAACAACTAAATATACGACTAACTATATAAATAATTCAACTAATGTTTTTAGTATTTCATGAAATCAACATAAAGACTTAATTATCAACCGACTAGGACGAAGAACAAAAAAAATCAGAACTAATAGACAACAACGAACTACTCGACCGGCTAGGTCGAACAACTGAAATTCACATTCACACACAAAATAGTCGACCGGCTAGGTCGAAGAACCAAAATAATTTAAGACTAATAACCAATTGCAAATACATAACAACAACATTAATAAAAATTAAACCTGTAAAACTAATACTAATCACAAAAGCGAAAAATCAGAAAGATAAAAGAAAAGAAGTAAGGTTTATACCAATCGAGGGCATTCGGCCGTGAATCAAGAAACGAGATGATTTTGAGGATGCCAATTGGCTGCTGTCCAACCTTGAAACGCTCGCTTCATTTCGAAAGACACTAATTTCATTGAAACCAGCGTCGTACCAAAAGGAAACGGGTGTCTTTGGGTTGAATATGTTGAAATAGATGAGAACTGGTGCGACAAAGGTGTAACAATCGAGGCCGGGCACTGCGGTGACCACTGGAGGTGGCTGGGTAGCGGCAGAGGTGGCGGCAGTGGGGTGGTCGCCAGAATTTCAGGTGAAGAACAAGGGGAAATGGTAGGTATCATGGAGCCTTTTCTACTGATGCATGTGTGGTATGGTGGTGGTGACCAGAGCTTCAAGATTTTCTGCCTGAAAATGGCGGCTGAGGTTTCCTAGATCTAAAATTCGTGGAGTTTTATGGAGAATTAAAGGATTTGAGGCTTTGATTAGTGTTGGGGGTGAAGAGAGGAAGGGTGGGCGATGTTTTGGGGTGGATTGGAGCTACCACCGTGGCGGCGAACGGTGGCAGTGGCGGCGGACAAGAGAGAGAGTGAGGAGGGAGCTAGGGTTTGGTTATGGAGTTAAATGAGAAGGGTTTCAGATTTTTGGAGCTTTATATTTGGAGTGGGAAATGGATCTAAGCCATTGGATCAAAAATAATGTAGAGATGAGATTTGATCCCACATTTACTTATCAAAACGACGTGGTTTAGGTACTAAACGACGTCGTTTCATGATCTACTGGCAGCCCTTTTATGGATTAGCCATTGCACTTTTGGCCACTTAAATCAATTCAATTTTAGCCTAATTCTCTTAATTCTACTTATTAAAACTAAATTTACACACATTAATTAATTAATTAAAAACTTATCCAAATGATTAGTTAACTAGATTAATTCACCAACTGAATAGTTAGTTAATTCCTAAAATGCACAAATGGAGAAAGAACTAATTTTTGGTATTTTATGAAAAATTCAATTAAAAATGCACAAAAATATAAGAAAAATAATGATTGAAGGAGAATTAACATTTACAACTTTAGGAGCATTTAAATGGTGCAAAAATTAAGTATTCACAGCTGCCCCTCTTTGCTCGAGAATATGAAGAGTTTTCGTGCAAAGAAAAGTGAATGTTATGGCTAATTTTTGCTCACATATCATTCCACTGAAAGAATTTTTTGAAAAAATGGTGACCGAACCTTGCTTCCAAGGTTGCCTACATATCCTTGGCTATAAAGGAATAAGGTCAGTGTAGTTCTAGAAAAACTTGATAGCTGGGACTACTGGACACTGGAGTTAAGACTATTGTTGCTGCTGTTGTTGCTGTTACTGTTACTTGCTACTTACATTAAAAGAAGAAGATAACTACATATTGCTGCAAGCTAAGAGTTACAAAATTCCTATATATGTGTCTTCTCGAGTCAAATCTTGATTCTTGACCTGCTCGCTTGTGTTGACCTTAGATTGGATCTTGATGCTCTTTGTACAAAAGACTATGGCTCATTCTTGATTGCTTGATTTCCCAATCAGAATTTGGGAAAATGAAATTTGAGAAGCTGGATTGTTGACACATTATCGATGCTAACTCCAACTATCTTTATCGAAAGACTTCTTTCTTCTGATGGGAAACTGAAACCGCAAGCTTTAACTGTCACATGTGCTCTATGGCGGGACCTGAAAAATCTATCAAAAACGAACAAAATGAACAAAATTTTTCTTCCCCAGTTTGGACTAGGATAATTTTGTGAGTTATCAAAGAAGGCTATAAACTATCTAATTTATTGAAAGGCACACAAAAACAGTAGAATAAACTAGCTAAAAGAGATAAAAGTTTGTAATGAGGGATTGTGTACCCTACGTTACCAAGAGGATAGGTAACCAGGGGTTAGGACCCTGTATTACTGAAAAGGAATGTAACCAGGGGTTGGTACCCTGTATTATTGGAAAGAAATGTAACCGAGGGTTGGCGCCCTGTATCACTAAGGATGAATTTAACCAGGGGTTTGTACCCTGTATTACTGGAAAAGAATGTAATCAGGGGTTGGCGCCCTGTATCACCGAGGATGAACGTAACCAGGGGTTGGTACCTTGTATTATTTGAGAGGAATGTAACCAGTGGTTGGTAGCCTGTATCAATGAAGAAGAATGTAACCAGGGGTTGGCTCCATGTATTACTGGACATGAATATAACCAGGGGTTGATGCCCTGTATTACTGGGAAGAAAATGTAATCAGGGGTTGGTACCCTGTATTACTGAAAGGAAATGTAATGAGGGGTTGGTACACTGTATCACTAAGGATGAATTTAACCAGGGATTGGTACCCTGTATTACTGGAAAGGAATGTAATCAGGGGTTGGCACCCTGTATTACTGAGGATGAATGTAATTAGGGGTTGGTACCCTGTATTCCTGGAAGAAATGTAACCAGGGGTTGGCACCCTGTATGACTGGAAGGAAATGTAACCAGGGGTTGGCACCCGGTATTACTGGAAGAAATATAACCAGGGGTTGGCACCCTATATTACTGGAAGGAAATGTAACCAGGGGTTGGTACCCTGTATTACTGATAAAGTGTTGAATCCCCCTAGGCGAGAAGGTTCTACCTGAGTTAAGCTGCGTGAAACATCCTGAGTGAAGAGTATTTCTACCTGGAACTATGAGCAGGACCCCCCTAGATGAAAAGGTTGTACACGAGTTAAGCTACGTAAAACAACCTGAGTGAAGAGTACTTCTACCCGGAAATATGAGATGGATCCCCCTAAGTGAAATGGTTCTACCTAGGTTAAGCTACGTAAAACAACCTGAGCGAAGAGTACTTCTACCCGGAACTATGATCTGGATCCCCCTAGGCGAAATGATTCTACCTGAGTTAAGCTACGTAAAACAACCCGAGTTAAGAGTACTTCTACCCGGAACTATGAGCTTGATCTCCCTAGGTGAAATGGCTCTACCTGAGTTAAGCTACTAAACTAGGAGGTGTGAATAGTAGTGATGCATGCTAAAAATAAAAGAAAAATGGAGATTTTAAGGAGCTTACGTTTGGTGACATTCATCCTTTAAGAACCACCATTCTGCACTACTTTGTTCCTGCTTCAAACAAAGAAAAATTTATGAGTTTTCAAAGTGGTGGTTGGTTTGTGGCCTTGATGCCCTATTTTGGTTTGACTTCACGGCCTCTCTACAGCTGAAAAATTGATTCTATCAGTATGGTACCGAGGTTCTCGGATACTCTATCACGGCCTCTCCGAAGTTGAAGAACTGATTCTATCAGTATGGTACCGAGATGCTCGGCTGATCTGTATCATTTTCTAGAGACCTTGGCTTTCCAATGTTGCCCCCAACTGTTTCATATCCAGACGTCCTTGATATAACTACCTTTGTCTCTGAGGCAATGCAATTTTTCTTTAAAAATCAAACTTATTTGTCTTTCACCTAGTACCGGTTTGTGTCTGCAGTGCTTATCAACTTTTCTCATGAAGAGGTCTTGCTTAGGCAACCTTTTCAGTTTCTTTCAGACACTTTGTTCGCCTTGTCAAATGAGATCACAGACGGATTCGGGCCTTCGTCAATGCCGTGTATGCTGCAAATTGTGCTCGATATTACGGGGAAACTGTTGCCAGTTTTGCAGCCATTTGTTTGCTTCACTTTTGATGGAAGATTAGACCGAAAAGGGACTAAGAGAAAATTATGGGTAAAAATAGAAGAATACTTGAAGCTGCAAAAGAACTGTGCTTAAACAAAAGGCGTCCCTTTCGTGGAAAGGAATAGGGAGACTTATCTGGAAGTATGTGCCGACATCAATGAATCATGACATGCATTTTGGACTGGACGGCTGATCCGTCTGAGCTGTCTAATTCTCAAAATATGTCGCAAAGGTTCATCTTGAAGCTGTCTTGGTCATGCTCATGCCGGGGTATCGAAGACCCTCATTCTGCTAGTAGCACCCTTAGCGGGTTTTCGCTAACTGACCTCTCTCATGTCTCTACGCACCGTCGCCCTATGGTGCCCATTTGGGTTTTGACCAGTATGACTCTCTCATTTCTCTTCTCACCGTCGCCCTATGGTGCCCATTTGGGTTTTCACCAATAAGACTCTCTCAGTTCTCAGCTCACTGTCGCCTTACAATGCCCATTTGGGTTTTCACTGATAAGACTCTCTCAGTTCTTTTTTCTTTTTCTTTTTTTGTTTTTTTTTCTTCTTGTTTTTCAGTTTTTTTAAAGATATGACATGCGGAAGGTTACCCAATGCCCCTGTCATGGGAACTTCAAATATTCTCAAAGATTGACAAGAATTTCTTAACATGGAAAAAATGGGAAAAGAACCTTTAACTGAGTTACAACTTTTGGAACCGTTTCTATAGAAAAAATCGTAAAATAAAACAAACTTCTGCCCCATTTTTGGCGTATTAGGAATATGGATTTTAGTTCTTATGGGACCGAACCCGGGGTAAGGTTGCCTACATATCCTTTCGGAATCAGGTCGGACGTAGTTCAATGACTCAGAAGATTTGTTGTTTGGATTCTTTTCTTTTCTTCCTTTTTTTTGTTGCAAGTACATAGGTTCCAAAAAGCGGAAAAAAAAGAGACAAATACAGCTCAAAAGGGTTAACAAGATGGTGACACCTATTTGGAACAAACGAGCAGTGGTGGCCTTCGTCATCTCGATTCTGAGAAAATCGTGCGTGAAAGTTTCATAGTGGGTATATCATACATAATATCTTTTGAATGCATCTGCGCTAATGGTCATGTCTTGTACCCTTCCTTCTTCATCTACCAAGTGCAAGGCCCCTTTTGGTAACACTTTCTTGATGATGTAGGGTCCTTGCCAGTTTGGGGCGAAATTTCCTTTAGCTTCTACTTTGTGTGGAAGAATGAATTTCAGAACGATTTGGCCCACCTCGAAGTGCCTTGGACGCACTTTCTTGTTGTAAGCGCGTTCCATTCTTTGCTGATATAACTAGCCAAAGCACACTGCTACTAGCCATTTTTCATCAATCAACATTAGTTGTTCCAATCGGGTCTTTTCCCATTCTATATCTTCAATCTCCGACTCTGCAATGACTCGAAGAGAGGGAATTTTGACTTTAGCCAGTATTACAGCTTCCGTTCCATATACCAACAGACACGGAGTTGCACCAACGGATGTGCGAGCAGTTGTGTGGTATCCCAAAAGAGAAAAAGGCAACTTTTCCATCCATTTTCTAGAACTTTGGATCATCCTCCTAAGAATCTTCTTGATGTTCTTGTTCACGCTTCAACGGCTCCATTGGCTTTTGGCCGGTAAGGGGTAGAATGGCGATGCATAATTTTAAATTGCTCGCATACCTCCTTTATCAAATTACTATTTAGATTGGCTGCATTATCAGGGATAATGGTCTTCGGGATACCAAAACGACAGATAATGTTGTAATGGATAAAGTCTACCACTGCTTTCTTGGTGACTGCTTTGAAAGTGGCTGCCTCGACCCACTTGGTGAAGTAATCAATTGCAACCAAAATGAATATATGCCCATTTAAAGCCTTTGGCTTGATTGGCCCAATAACGTCCATTCCCCAAGCAACGAAGGGCCAAGGAGAGGACATGGGATGCAACTCCGAAGGTGGAAAGTGAATCAGGTCACCATGAATCTGGCATTGGTGACACTTGCGAACAAAACTGAAGCAATCTCGCTCCATAGTAAGCCAATAATACCCTGCCCGTAGAATCTTCTTCGCCAAAACATATCCATTCATGTAAGGTCCACATACCCCTGAATGCACTTCACTCATGATCCTCTCAGCTTCTGTGGCATCTATGCATCTTAACAAGTTCAAATCTGGGGTCCTTTTGTAAAAAATTTCCCCATTCATGAAGAAACCGCCAGTGAGCCGCCTTATAGTTCTTTTTTGATCTGCCTTGGCATGCTTTAGGTATCCCCTTATTTTCAGGAATCGTTTTATGTCATGATACCATGGTTCACCATCTGGTTATGTCTCAACAATGTTGCAGTAATCGTGTTGATTTCGAACTTGGATCTCCAATAGATCAATATGAGTATTGCCTGGATAAGGGATCATCGAGGCTAAGATAGCCAAGGCACCGGCTAGTTCGTTGTGAAACCTGGGAATGTACCTGAACTCGATGGATTGGAATCTTTTGCTCGGGTCTTGCACACATTGTCTGTATGGAATAAGTTTGATGTCTCGAGTCTCCCATTCGCCTTGGGCTTGCCAGATAAGCAAATCAGAATCTCCCATAACCAATAGTTCATGCACATCCAGATCGTGGGCCATTCTCAAACCCATGATACAAGCTTCGTATTCTGCCGTATTATGGGTACAAAATAAACAGAGTCGGGCCGTTTCAGGGTAATGTTTTCCGATAGGCAAGATGAGGATTGCCCTGATCCCAACTCCTTTGATATTGACAGCCCTATCAAAATACATTTCCATACATGGGTGGTGTCCGGAACTACTTCCACTATTGAGTTTACCTCTTCGTCTGGGGAGTATGTGCTCAATGTCTTTTAATCATCATCAACTGGATTCTCTGCCAAATGATCTACCAAAGCTTGTGCTTTCATTGCGGTGCGAGTGAAATAGATAATGTCGAACTCTGTGAGCAGAATCTGCCATTTTGCGAGCCTGCCAGTGGGCATCGGCTTTCAAAAGATATACTTCAAAGGATTCATTCTGGATATGAGGTAAGTGGTGTAGGCTAGGATATAATTCATCAACTCCTGAGCAACCCAAGTCAAGGCACAACACGTCCTTTCTAAAAGGGTGTACTTAACCTCATAATTGGTGAACTTCTTGCTCAAATAATAGACTGTCTGTTATTTTTTTCCTGTTGCATAATGTTTCCCCATAACACATCAAAAGGAATTATCCATCACCGATAGATATAAAAACAAAGGCCTAACAGGTTCAGGTGGGACCAGTACAGGGGATTTTGACAGATAGTTTTTGATCCTATCAAAAGCTTTTTGGAAATCGCTCGTCAACTTGATAGCAGCATCCTTTTTCAGCAGGTTAAAGATGGGCTCGCACGTGGTTGTGAGTTGAGCAATGAACCTACTGATGTAATTCAACCTCCCGAGCAAACTCATAATTTCTTTTTTGTTCTTCGAGGGTGACAGATCACGAATGGACTTTATCTTAGATGCATCCAATTCGATGCCTCTCCGGCTGACTATAAAACCAAGGAGTTTCCCAGATGGAACCCCCAAATGCACATTTGGCTTGATTAAGCTTAAGGTCATACCTTCAAAGCCGTTCGAAGAACTTTTTCAAATCGCGCACATGATCAGCCTGTGTCTTTGACTTTATGATGACATCATCGATATATACTTAAATCTCTTTGTGCATCATGTCATGAAAAATGGTGGTCATTACCCTGTAATAGTAAGTACCCCATGGAGTGGTGAAATCGGTCTTTTCTGCATCATCCTCATCCATTAGAATCTTCTGGTACCCAGCATAGCAATCCACGAACGACTGTATCTTATGCTTTGCGCAATTATCTACAAGAATGTGGATGTTTGGAAAAGGAAAATTATACTTTGGACTTTCTTTGTTCAGGTCTCTGTAGTCAACACAGACTCTAGTTTTTCCATCCTTCTTTGGCACAGGCACAACATTTTCCACACAGGTGGGGTATCAGACAGCTCTGACCACATTGGCGCTTAACTGCTTCATTATTTCCTCTTTGATTTTATCACTCATGTCTGCTTCAAATTTTCATTTCTTTCGTTAGACTGGTGGAAAATCATGATATGTGGGAAGCTTATGAACCACTATATCAGCACTTAAACCCGGCATATCATCATAAGACCAAGCAAAAACGTCTCTATATTCAAATAAAAGTTGAATCAAGGCATCTCTGGTTTTTTGTTTAGTGTGTATTCTTATCTTTGTTTCTCTAACATCTTCATGACTTCCAATATTAATGGAATTAGTTTCATTGAGGTTAGGCTTAGGCTTGTTTTAAAATTGTTCCAACTCTCTTTTGATTTCTCCAACAACCTCATCTTCATCATACTCAACCTCTTGATGCATTATTTCGAAATTAGACAGCTTTTTAAGATCTGAGCGTGAATTCCGCATGCAAGTCATGTTATTAAAGCCGGCATTAATAAATCTGAAATGGAAACAAAAAATGATCGAAATTAGGAAAAAGAGAAGATACAAAGCTTAATATGAAACTGAACTGCATTTTATTAAATTTGAAAGGATAGAAAGATTAAATCAAAACAAAACAATCATACTGAGATGTTTGGATTACAACCCTGAAAGTAACCCAAAATACAAAAAGAAGCTGCAAAAGCAAACTACCAAGAATTCTTCCTTGTGGGGAGAGGAGTTGCTTCCCAATTGTTGAGCATGGTATCTGGGCCAATTAGTTGCACATCGGCATGACTAGTGCCTTCACCAGCATGGATCATATTCACTTCAGAAAACATCTAGCTGAATCCATGGCAAATTTCATCAATGTTTGCCCGCGCCGAGGAATGTTGACCTTCTTGGAGTCGTGGCTTGACAAAAGTTTAGAAAATTTGAGGGATAGGTTGTTGCAAGACCCATCCGTGCTTTTTGCGGTGTATGGTTTTGTCTTCGTCTACTTGTGTCGGACTGAATCCTAAACTAAAATTACTCTGTTTACTGAACGGAGAAATAGGCTCCGAATTTCCTGGCAATGATGCCCCCAAGCCTTTTCCTGGCTCATAACCTTGTCTTAGCATGAGTGCCGCTACCATTACAGATGTGGCGGAAAGACGAGGATGCAGAATGGGCCTTCCTTCCTCAACATGGTCCGCAACAACCACTTCAAAAGCCTGATAGACAATGGACTCACACCCTTCCTTGGCCTCAATACAGGGGATTAACGGGTCTTTATAAATGGACGACTCGTCTTCCCCATGAACAATAATTTCTTGCAGGTCATGTTCGAATTGGAGCATCTGATGCAAAGTGGATGGCACATCTCGGGCCGTATGGATCCATGTCCTTCCAAGAAGAAAATTATAAGAAGTGTCCATGTCCACTGCTTCGAAGACAATTTCGAAGACAACCGGCCCAATCATCATGGTGAGGTTGATCTCCCCAATGGTATCTCTCGCTGAGCCATCAAAAGCGAGGATACGGACATTGCTGGGTCACATTATGTCTGTATTAATCATCATTCTTTGCAAGGTGGAGAGAGGTCATACATCTACGCTCGATCCTCCATCAACCATGACTCGCTTCACGTAGTGCCCCTCACATTTAACAACCAAGTGCAAAGCCCTGTTGTGCTCGGCTCCTTCTTCGGGGAGTTCATCATCAGTAAAGGTGATTCTGTTCACCTCAAAAAATCTGTTAGCCATCTTCTCTAACTGATTCACTGTGGTCTTCTCTAAGACATGTGCCTCGTTCAGTATATTGATTAGCACACGAGCATGCTCTTTTGAATGTATGAGCAGAGATAGTAGAGAAATTTGGGCAGAAGTCTTTCTCAGCTGGTCAATGATTGAGTAATCCTGAACTTTCATTTTTTTCAAAAACTCTTCTACCTCTTCTTCAGTGACTGGTTTCTTTATTAGCAATTGGCCTTCTCTCATTTTCTTGGCCTTCCTCAACTCTTCTAGAGAGTAACACCTTCTCGATCGAGTCAAACCTCCAGTTTCCCCGACTTCTTCTATGATTTCCTTGCCTTTTTAAGTCATCACAGTTTTGTTGTAGTTCCAAGGAATGGTCTTCGTGTTTGTCACAAGGGGGTTGCACGGCAGGTTTGATTATGATTGGCTTAGTTATACCCTTTGTACTGCCCTGGTTCTGCCTTGTGATGGGGTGGCCTCCAAGGACATATAACCTTGGTCTTGCAACATTGGAGCGAACTTCCAACCTCGAGATTTTTGGAACAAATAAAGTTTCCTTCTCTAAGCTCTGGGCACCTTTCAAAATCAATGGCACATCTCGGCTTGGACTTACTTTTAGACTCGTTCCTTCTTGAATTTCTCTTGATGTCATTTCTACTCGACCAGCCGGCTTGTATTCTTGATCTCGGCCAATCATTCCCAAAAAGTAAACATCATTTTGTACTAGCAAGGGGTTGTTGGTCACATTAGGAGGGTCCTCGTCATTTGTCACCACAATTAGTTTTTCAG